>WHYT01015522.1:76950-125315 GCA_009806455.1 Tetrax tetrax | reverse complement strand
CCCCCCCCCCCCCCCCCCCAATTAAAACCAGAACACTGGGTCGTCTTTCCATTTTTTTTTTCCTCTCTGTGAATATCATATATGAATTCATTATTTTAAGTGAATTATTGCAGTTTATTCCTGCCCTTGAAGAAAATGTAAGTGACTAGGAAATCAGTGATCACCGAATAAAATAATCAGAATTGCCATCTATTGCTCCCAAATTATAGTAAGGATACTCAGAAGCATTTTTTAACTGTTGGCCTCTTCTAACTGGCTACTTATTGTTGGAGTCTCTTTATTGCCATGGGTCACTTAAGTTCCCAGAGTATTGTTTCTGCCTCCTGATAATGTGATTTAAGCAAAACACATTCTTCAATAAAAATACTTCAGTATTTAGATGTGATAAATTGTTTACTCAAAAAGTAAATGATAACATTTTTCTAGTAGTTCTGCTCAGCCAAGCACGCCAATGAATGTATATTTATCTGCACATCTATTCATTCTTTTGCTTTCTGCCCAGCTCGCAGCCCTCTCTTGCCTTTCACTTGTGGCTTTCAGACCAGTGTAGCAGCATGATAGATTTCCCAATTTTTTATCTCTTGCCTGAAAGCCTGACACTTTCTTACAACATACAAGTTGTCATGGAGTCCCTGTGTCAGTAAAATAAACCAAAGTCTTTTTCTCACATGGATAGTCACAAACAAAATTGTTATGTACATGCTTCACTGGAAACTGAGACAGTTGCAGACAAAAGATGGACTCATTCCTTCTGATTTCTGTAATCATAGGACTTAATGAAAAGGTGTGTTGGAAAGGTAAAGTGGAAGAGGGAGGGACTCAAGGAAGCTGCAAGAAGAAAAGTTTCCTCCTTCAAAGCTTGGAGCAGGAGGGTGGGTCATTTTCCAACCTTTATCTTTGTAGTTTGATAGACATTTTAAAGTATGTGCCCATCACAGTATGTATTTTGGAAATATTTCTATATGCCTCCTTACTGGTGCTTATAAGAGAGACATAGTGGTATGTATGGCTCACGCTTCTGAAGTCCTTACTTTAGAAGAAATTATATTCAAACCCTCAAACTCTTGAAGTCTATCTAATGCTTTTATCAGATAGTATAAATGTAGTATGTGTTTGGCCAGTCAATGCTTGGATATTGAATATCATCGATGCACTATGAAAGGACTTTTTCATACAATGATCTTTAATATGAGCTGGAATTAATACTTGTCATCTTTGGCTTTCAGAGGTTAAAGATATTTCTGAGGTTTTCAGAGATATCAGAACTTTTTCTGATACCCAAAATGTCGAGTTTTTATTACCAAAGAGGGAAAAATCAACCTTCTGCATTCTTACCCATTGCCATAGTAGTACTAGGTGAATTAACCTTTTGATTAAGTCCTAAGTTTCTCAGTGTGTAAGCTGTGAGAATAAAACCTTCTCTTATTTTCCCCAACTGTCACCAAACCATTTTACACTAGATCTCAGAATAAAGTGAATCCTCCCTGAATTTCTGCTTTCTGTTTAAGATTAATAAAATTGATGGCATTATTTGTCAAACAGTACTTGTATTTCTTTCAGCTACTGAAAGAAATTTTGTTTGTTTATTATATAATATTCTCCTCTATTTCATTTGCAGCTCAACACTTTATTTTTAAAATGCCCTTACTAATATACAAAGATGTCAGACAGATAAAGCACATTTTTCATGACTGTATTATACAATTGTGATCTCAAATTTTCTTCACATTCATATTAAGATCAAATTAAATTTAGAAATTCCTCAGATGAACCAAAAGATGACAGAATGGATAAAGTATAAAAAAAGCATTGAAATGGAGTCTATAAAACTTTTTCAAAGTTATTGAAGAACATCTGTACAATGCAGATATCCAAGCTAATAAAGTTCAGGTGTCAGACAGTCTCACTGAACAGTGAAAAAATATAATGATGTAAAGTTTGGTAGTAGTACAGGGAGGGAGGGAGTCTCCAATACCTCAGCTGACAGTTTTATAATTAAAAGACAATTTTCATTGTTGATTTGTAGGCACCCCAGAGACTGAATTTTATTGAACATCTCTTAAAAGTTAAAACAGAATTTAAAAACTGAACACAAATTCTTCACCTAGTTTGTTCAGAAATATTTCCTTTTTGTGAAAATGTTTATACTCATTAAAAATGAAAAGGTTTGCGAGAATCTATCAGTTTAATCAGCTCTTCTGTGGAAACCTATGGTTTTCCTGCCAGCTCTCCTACTTCTTGGCTTCCTGCGTTGCACTGTACTGTGCTGCTTGCTAGGAAGGACACAGACTGTTCGAGAAAGAGAACTGGCTCCTCACAAACTTCAGCTAGAGCCCCCAGGACATCTACATTCCACGCTGCGTAGAAAAGGACAGCTGCTTGGTCTGCAGGCGGCTCAGGCAAAAAGAAATTAATTCCCACTGTTTTTTAACAAAATTTTAGAAGGGGAAGGTTCAAAATACTGAGGATTAGTTTCAGTCCAGAGGAATTTATACTTGAAGATTTTCTGTGCTACATAGTGTCAGAAGAGGTATATCCTTAAGCCATCCCCAGAGACTTTCAAACATGTAATACCAAATGTTTATATTTTTGTAAAATACTTAATTTTAGTCCTTTTTCATAGTACCCTCCAGAAGAGATAGCACTAGTTTGTTATTACATGAATTTTGAAGTACAGTATCCTGTAATTTCAATGGAAAAACTGTTGTTTTGTGAAATCTGCTTTTCCAAGTATTTTTGTTTCTCACCGTTGTAGTATCTCACCGTGTAAGGTATAGAAAGGGAGAAAATTGAAATAGACTGCTCTGGTTTTCATATTATTTTATATTTCTTCCCTTTCAACAGCAATATCACCTTTTACTGTTTTCCTTTCATGTTTGCACTCTTGCCATTTTAACTCTTGCAGTAAAAACTTTGATTCTGAGAAGGCACCTGGACACTCTCCTGTAAATAATTTTTTTTTCTTACTTTGTTTTTCTGATACCAGCAAATCTGTGTAATTTCAAACAGCCTATGGTCCATTACTCTTGGGATGTGCATTTCTGGCTGGTTGAAATGAGACTCCATGTGAGGAAATCTTCTCTTAATTCCCACACTTAAGCAGAACATGAAATGAGAGTTTGAGTTCTTCCTGGCTCACCCTGTTCATACTGTTCTTCATAAATTCTGTTGTTATTTCTAGGCCAATTGTTGTAATTATGTTTACATTGGCTTTCTTAATTTATGCTTTGTTTCCAGACAGTCCTCAATTTGGCATGTTGGCTTAGCTTCTCATGTAAAAAGAGAATATTACACTGTTTTTTCTCCCCTCGAACAAATCTCCATAGGCTTCTTTATCAAGGAATAGATCCTAAGAATCTACTCTTGGGATATTTCATATCTCAACTAATTCATTATGGGAGACAACCTTTTCAGAGATCTAATTTTTCACTTCTAACCTAACAATTCATTGTTAGGTGCTGGAATCAATGCTTTGTCAACCTTTAATAAATTTAAATATATCTGCATCTAAATATTGTACTCATGAACTCTTCTCAGTGTGCCAACTTTCAATATGATGCTAAGACTGCTTTGCATTACAGTGGGACAACAATATCCTATGGAAGAACAAGAAGGCTAGCTTTTGAGAGTGTAGGTTTTCATCTGACAGTATCCTGAGAAGCATTAACGCTGTTCACTTGAAAGAAACCATTCCTCTAACCAACATCTGTGTCATTTCAAGGTTTTGTATGATTTTTTTCAGCTGTTGGCAAAAAAGGAAGGGTTTAAGTTACAAGGTTTCCTGCAGCACTTACTACAAGCCTGAAAATCCAATATACAGGAAGAAGTAATTTTCATATATTGATAGTATTTTAATTTTCTAATTTAAAATTGCCTTATAGGCAATTAGGTTAAAGGCAACTTAGGTTAAAAAGTATTTTCTGTTTTTATTTTTAGCAATGGGCCTAGACTACAAGCTATTTTTTACTTTCTAGCAAGATTACTTCTTACAAATTCTAATTACTGGAATTTTCTACTCACTTTTAACTTACAGTTACAAAGTTTTTTTCCAATGTAAATCTTCAGACCACACCCATGACATTTCTTTTGACTTCTTGCTCTAAATTACTATGTAGCTTTGCTGCCTGCTGTTAAAATAGCTGACAAATTTGACTCCAGAGATGCACTTCAGTGATACATGAGGGAATGTTCCCACAAACTGGATTATATTGAGTCAGTCTACTATAAACTTGGCTCAAGAATTTGAATGCAAATCAAAACCTTTCCTATAGTATAAAACTCCATGCAAGAAACAGCGAAGACAGATAAAATAAGACAAATATATAATAATGTAACAGAATTGGGTGGAGGATTTTTTACAAAATGTAAGTCATTAGATCCGGCCGATATGTAAGTTAGCAGTCATTTGGGCGTGGGTCTGCCATATGTAATCTCCATCTTCATCAGAAAGGGTTCATCATAGTCAGCTATTCTCAATTGTAAGATTTTCTTAATATCACATTTTTCTTCTCACACATAGTAAACATCTTTGAAATATTTTTTTGTATTTCTATGTAATAATTTATACATTGTGTGTTCTTGAAATTTATATTCTTATCTTTTAAGTATATAATTGGATTAGATGATCTCAAGAGGTCCCTCAAAGTATTCTGTGATGTATTTATAAGAAAGTAGGGCAAAATACCTCATTTTGAAAACAATTTAGAAATGAGAGGTCAAAAATACTACCTGCCTGTAGTTCTGGATCATATTGCCTGAAAAGTTCAAGTGTTACATACAATATAGAAAAATGCAGTCACAGTCCATGTGTTATACATGCAGATTAATCCTGCCTGTGGAGAGAACAGAGGTGATTTCTGAATGTAACAAAATTCTGCCTGATGATTGAATTGCCCTGCAGTTCTATGGTTTTAGAAATGCAAATAGTATTACCAGGAAAGAAACTATCCTAAAGCCAGCTCTGCACTGTCCAAGGCCTTATTTCCACTTGCTTATATGTACACCGTTATGGTGAATTGGAGAATGAAACCTCGAGGGAGGACTTGTGGGCAGAAAACAGGAGAGTTTCTTCCAAACTCAACAGATGTCAAGGCTAACATTGACATTAGTGAACATTAATTAAGAATTTGTGTTTATTTGTGTTATCCACCTAGGGACATTAATGCATGACTGTTTATTTACTTAACATTTTATCTCCAGTATTCTTTCTTGCAGTTGAGGGATAATTACTGAAAAACAAATAAATTAATTTATGCCCAGACATTATCTGATGGAATAAGAAATACCTCAATCAAATCAGTTCTGTCAGTAAAACTCTGTCAGTCTGAAATCTGAATTCACCTGTAGAGGAAATAACTGCATTGAAACACAGCTTGTTGGGAAAATAATCTCAGGAAGATTAATATTAAAGCATCCGAGATTCTGTGAAAGCAATATTATTTAATCTTATTGATTGATTGATGTACCACAGAACATCAAATGGAAGGGGAAATAGCATACAGAACAATCAGTTTTTGTTATTTGGATACGTGAAGCATTTGCAATGGTACCCTCAAATACCGCACCATGATTAAAGGACGCAAATCTGGTCAAGGTAGCATATTGCAGTATGGCCTTCTCTGGTAGGGAAAGCAATAGATCCATTAACATGACAGATTAATGTTCAAGCTAACATATCATTCCCACATATTCTGCCCTGTTTCTGTCTATGCATAAAGAACAGATGTAGATTTATTGCTTCGCTGTTCTTTGCCTGGAAGAAGTGAATTTAACTAATCAATAAAGTGAATGGACAGATACCTGTGTCCTACTTTTTTTCACGGATGATTCCGGAGGCCATCAGATAGTTCTCTCTGTCTATCCTCTTCCCCTGTGAATCTCATAAATGCTTCCTAGTTTCTAATTCATTAATTATCATTCTTATTCATTAATTATCTTCAGAAAAATAATTCGGAAAGTGAGATGAATCCTACTACACTTTTTCTAACAAAGCTTTAAAAGTAAGAAAAATTCATGTTTGGCCCAAAGTTTTCAAATTTTACTTATATCTATGAGACTTCTGGCTAACTTTAGGAAATTATTATGGAGTAAAATGTAATTACTGTCGCTGTACAGCAGAACTAATATTTTTATCAGACCAGACTATTACTATTCCCATTTTTCAGGTAGAAAGCTACGACAAAGATTAAATTATTTGCCCTGGAAAAAAATTGTAACACAGTCAAGAACAGATATATTTGGAAAATGTTCTTTGTAAGTTTATTTTTCTGCAGAAATGTATTCATTTTCATTATGAACTGAAAATATTTTACACTGCAATATTGTACTACAAAGCATCACCCTGCAACAGTTTTAATTGCAACCAACAACTATATTCCAGGGAAGACGGAAGAAATTGTTATGAAATGTGATTTCGGTCAAACAGTTCTGGATTAAGTTTTTGGATAATATGAATCAGTACATTTCTATTGAAATGAACAGATCTATGATGATATTTCTAAGTTGAGGGTAGGCTGAAATGTGGTTATTGGGCAATACTACAATGAACTATACACTACAGAAATTGTGTGCTTTGACATTAAGGCCTGTTGGGTTGGTTCTATCTTCAATAATTTCGTATTCCTCACAATATGTTTCTGTCGTAGTTCAGCCCCGATCTGGACCAGACTACGCAGTCTCTCTCTCTCATTCCCCCCACCCTCTGAGAGAACAGGGAGAGATAATTTAAGAAAAGAGAGCTAATTTAAGAAAAACGACTCGAGGTTTGAGATAAGGACAGGGAGAAATCCTTACCGTCACGGGCAAAACCAGACTCGACTTGGGGAAAACTATTCATTTATTACTACAACTAGCAGGAGAATGAGACAGAGAAACAAGATAACCTCCTCCACCCCTCCCACTTCCCGAGCTTAACATTATCTACCTTCCCCCCCGCCCCGAGCGGCACAGGGGGGAAGAGGGAATGGGGATCGCGGTCAGTCCATTATGCATTGTTTTACGCCGCTGGTTCACAGTTGGGGGAAGAACTCCTCACATCCCTCCCCTGCTCCAGTGTGGGGTCCCACCCGTACGCCACAGTCCTTCATTAAACTGCTCCGGCGTAGGTTATCTCTTCCACGGAGTGCAGTCTCTCCAGAACGGCTGTCCCAGCGGGCCCTCCACGGGCCACAGCAACATTCAGGCATCCACCTCCCCTGGTGCGGGGTCCTTCACGGGCTCCAAGCGGATCTCTGCTCCTCCGTGGACCTCCATGGGCTGCAGGGGGACAACCTGCTCCACCATGGTCATCACCACAGGCTGCAGGGGAATCTTGACCAGGAGCATTACTCCTCCCCCTCCTTCACTGACCTTGGTGTCTGCAGCTGTTTCTCTCACAAGAAAAGTTCCTTCTTCACAACAGGCTGGCAGAAGCGTCTCAGGATCTCTTCACATCATCTATCCCATCTCATCTCCTCTCCACCTCTTGCAGCCAGACTGGGCTGAGTTGGGCCCAGTCGGCCGCCTGGCGAGAGGCCAGAGAGTGAGGCCTGCAAGGCCCCAGAGGCCTGCGCCTCCCACTCTGCGCCTCTGCCCCCGCTCAGCTTCTTCACATCTTCTCTTCTCCTTTTTTTTTCAGTTTTCCCCTTCTTAAATACATTATCGCAGAGGCACTATCACGGGACGTTCTGCTCCCAATCGGCTTGGCCTTGGCCAGCAGTGGGTCTGCCCTAGGCCCGGCCGAGTCCACTAAACAAAGGGGAGCGACTTCTAGCAATTTCCTACAGAAGCTACCACCCTAGGCCCTGCTCACTAAGCAAAACCACAACAGTTTCCCAGGGTATTTGTAGGAATTTAATCAGTTTCTATCCATAAGTGATAAAATATAAAATAGCAGATGCTGACATAATAGAACATTAAAACCAAGAAAAATCGAAAAGTGACTGGGATTTTCACAATAAGGTATGCCATGCTTTAAAATAAAACAAACTGTTTGTAATGACAAGATGATGAAAAGTATAAACCAAAATCCTCAGAAGTGAATGACAGCTCATTTGGGTACACTGTGACAGTTCAATGTTCATGTCTTACAGCTTCTACAGTGTTCCTTTGAAAATATCTTCACTGTGACTTTGCTGTCAGTTGATCATAAGGTCATTTTTAGGGTCAGGAAGGGACTGATCCATCATCAAGTGCGTATCTGTGCTCTTTAACTGTATGCCTAGATGCACACCAGAGAGAAGTACATTAAAGACAGTATTTATTAACTTAAAAGGTGATCTGTTATGTTAATGGCTTCACTTCTGACCATGTGAAAGAGGATTAAACATTAATAAATCAAAGCAAATGTGTTCTCTTCTAAAAAAAAAAAATAAAAATGTAGTTAAGTATTTGGTGCCTGGTCTTTATGGCTCCTATTAAAAGAATAGCCATTCCAGGCTTGTCATAACTGGATAGCATTTCTGTTATAACAGTCAGCCAACTTTAACAAACCAAGTTAATCTATTGTTTGTACAAATTAAGTTTAGAAATGTTTAGTTGGCTGAGATTTTAGAATAAAAATGTTTTATAAAAAAAAGGTAGAATAAATAAATGATTTCTGATGTTTCACTGCTTTAGAAATTTTTGTTCAGACAGTAAAGGGTGGGTCTGAAAAAGAATCAGAGAGCAAGACTGTCTTCATAAATCACATAGTTATTTTTGGATTGGATTTTGGCAGTCAAAGAGCAAAAATAGAGAAAATTCTCTTTCATTAAAGAATGATAAACTTTTTCCTTCAAACCAGAAATATTGTTGTTTCACTTAATTTAACCAAAAAGATTCATAGATCTAAAAAATAATGTGAAAAGGAACCACATTCAACCAAAATATTGGTTCAGGTCCTTCACAGTGGAATTGACACAGAAAACTCATGGACACAAATTATTCCTAAATTATGAGACTACATCATAAGTATGGATATTGGCAGACTCACAATTTTCAATACAGTAGCTGGAGAGTCAAGTATCTTGAAACACCTGGTAAGTACAGCTTGTGACTTGGTGGGATAACATTTATGATTTGTTTGCTTAATGTGCATATTTGCATGTAGCTTTGAGATACTTATGACAACAGTACATGAAAGAAGGCCCTTTCAAAAATCTGAGGTTCATATACATAGGTGATTGACATGTAATTTTCATGCAGTTAGAGAGGAATAAATTGAAATACTGTAGAATCTAGCATGGTCAATGAGTCTTTCTGTAATGTTTCCCACTTATTCCCTTTCCCAAGAGGAATATATGACCCAGAATAGGAGGTGAACTCCAAAGATCTTAAATACCTCTTCAGAAAGGGACTCCTACCTCACTACTCCACAAAAGTCCACCACATCCTTCAGGAAAACAAAACAAACAAACAAACAAAAATCATCAAAAAAGAAAAATCAAAATCCTAAGGTAAACAGCACTGCTAGCATTTGCTCCAAACATCGCACAATACAGAAGTATTTAAATATTGAAATTAGAAGCATTGCTAAGCCAAGCTGTTGAATTTTTGTGTGTTTAAAATATTAGCATAGCTCAGTCCCTGACCCTGGTCACTGGCCCTGGTCCAGGCCAAAGCTCCAGACCATGTATCTTGGAAAGCTGACAATCCTGCTGTAGCTCTGCACTTTGCATATTGGGATTTTTTTTGTTTGTTTGTTTGTTTGTTTTAATGAAAAGCAGCTAATTTAGGGTCAATTTATGGCTGAATTAGATACGTTTACACTACATGATCTGCATCTAGAATATATAAGTGACTGAAGAGCAAATATATTCCCAGAGAACACAGTTAAGTTATGAGCTAGAGCTAGCTGGCAAGTTTTTGATTATATATTTTTTCCATTGGAAAATATTGGTACTCTGAAGCGTGTATACTTTTCCCATAAATACTTTTTTTTTTCCTTCTGTAGTTTCACAAGAAACTATCTAGGACTTTTTTGTTTGCTTGTTGGAGAGGAAGATTCTGGCCTAAAATGAGAAATGGAACATCAATGATAACGGCTGGAGAACAGAGGCTACAATAATAAGAGTTTCGGTTTATATCCTTCCTCTTCCTTTATGCCTACCTTTGTGAAACAGAGAGAAAACAGCATATTTTCTCTCTTACCTCGTGAGACAGTATAGAATAAACAAGATTATTCCCTTTATATATTCAGTATAAACTATTTCAGCAGTAAGTTTAGGTTGAAAAGTCTCATTTTAAAAGGGATACATCTATTGGCTCTCTCTTCTCTTTTACTGGTTTAAGTTAGTAATTAAATTTACCTAGTAATTAAATACTAAGGTCTCTCTGCTGCAATATTTCTAAAAGAATGTTTTGGAAATATTTATACTAAAGTAATGATAGTGAAAATGTCTCATGTAGATAAAGTTAAGTTTTAATGTTACCTCATTCTAATTATTTAGCATTTTCTATTAATGTGCATAACAAATATATTATCTTGTTGCTCGCCTGGCCTACATAAACACTCCTGAATGCTGAACTGGCAGGCTTCTACTGATTTAGTTCACCTCTGATCTATTCCTTTAGTAAAGATGATTACAGCTTTAAACAAAATAACAATATAGAGGAAGATGATTAAATTACTACACATCCACTTTCTTTCAGAAACTTAATGCCTTGTTTGCTAAGTGTGTTTCCTGCTGATTACCACGAGTGATTTTCTAATGCAAAGTACCTAGCAAACATGGCAACAAAACATGCTGGAAGAGCTAGGTTACAGCATAAAACAATAATGAAGGAAAATCTGGATGACCGATAGGGAACTGGCAATTTATTTATGAAACTGACTGAAAGCTGATGTTACCACTGTTGAAAACAAACTTGTCAGGAAATGGACATACACATGCACAAACCTGTACATATCTACCCAAAGAGAATGGTTGCTAAGCTTGGATTGTATAAATTAAGATCTTTGCCATCTTGATTCTTCTTAAACCTGGTCCTTACCCTCAGTAGTATTTGAAAAAAACCCACAGCCTACTGTTTAGGGTGTTGGGAGTCAGAAGATGTTGAGCAATAGAAAAGAATTACTTTGTTGCAACCTGTAAATTAATATTTTTTTTTTTCCATAATAGAGTTTATTCTGCAGAGCTACATTCACACTAAATTTTATATTGTGGTTTTATTAATTTTTACTTCCTGGTCAAAACTATTGTGTATTATTTTTGAGTATTGCCCAATAACAACTCCTTTCCATCTTCGAAATGTCCACATTTCAAAGTGTCGTATAGATGACTCCTGAGCAAATAATGCCCAAAAGGATAATTTAGATTATGAAGGGAAGATTTTCTGTCTGAAAAGTAATGAATTAAAATTTTACAATCCTGAACAATCACAGAAAGTTAAAAACTTTAAAATTACGTTCCATGAGAGTGCATAGTATGGACCTGTTTATTAGCTGATACTCAAGCTAGAATTAAAGTAATTTATGTAAGCAATCAGAACTATTCATTGCAGTTTGACAAGTAGCTATCAAATACTTCATAAATTAATATCAGAACATAGAGTATGAGTTCCAATATTATTCTTGTTTTGAGTAATAATGACTACACTTAAAATGAAAATATTTTATAAGTGTTGTGGTTTTGCTTAGTGAGGGGGGCTGAACTACGACGGCTTAGTCAGGATCGGGGCTGAACTACGACAATAAGCATTCTCTGAGATGAAAAAAACGACTTACAAGTTTTAGTACTATTTGATATTAAAATCCATAAATCATATTTTAAATTTATTCAGTTATTTGCAAATATGGTATAATACATCAAAACTAAACATATGGTTTTCTAATATTATACTTTCATTGTGACTAATGCTCAGAAGGAGAAATAGGACTAAAGCTGAGAGTTGCCTTCCTCTATGATTGGTACGACTGCTTCTACAAATGCAGCTAATGAAATATCTAAACCACTGAAGTTACATTCGATATCTCCATACTTCTTACCATATTAAAAATATTTTTTAAATTCTTGAAAATAAGGAGGAACTGGCAAGACATACAGTGAGTGGAACCTCTAGAAAATGCCTACCAATAAATCACATGCAACAGGACAAGTCTTCTATAGTTCACCTCCAAAATCACATGTAGGTAAATAAAAACTTCTTCTATGGATCCTGATCTAAGAACTGGCTATATAATTAGTGGGGAGTTATATAAATCAAAGCATTATTTGATGTATTATACTAGAAGCTTTTTAATAATCTCTTATTAAACTAAGAAAAGCTCGTTTAATTAGTAGAAATAGTTTCTAAAATTCAGAAGATATTTGAGAAAAAATGTTTAAAAAAGTATTTTGAATGTTGAAAAAAGTTCTAAATAAAAATTTTCTTGTATTTAATTTTAAAATTTGCACATAGTTAAGAGATTAAAAGGAAGGATTAGTGGTGAAAAACACTTTCATTACTCTGAAAAAAAGTGCTCTTTTAAAAAAAATAACTTGTTCTGTCAAGAAGAAAGTTTTAGATAAAACAATACGTAACATATTTAAATGAACAAATAGAAGGCTTTGTTTCCTTTTGTTGCTATTGTAATACTTAAAACAGTTTGCAATGTTTATGCCCCAGAATGTTTACAATCTATATAGAAGAGATATAACGTAGAAATATTGTTACTGTCCCTAACAGTATGGAGAGCTGAATGCTGGAGCCATGAGGAGTCATTTGTGGGGACTCCTGAGTTTCCACATCATCTGTGAGGTCTGAAAAGCATTTCTGAAATTCTCACTATATTTAGACTCTAAATTCTCATGAGAATCACTCAGAACACAAGAAGAACACTCAGAACAGCGCAAAACCAAAGTATTTCTGGATTCCATTCTGTCTTTGTAGAAGCTTATTTGAGTCAGGTTTGACACAGTAAAGATACCTTTACAGCAGCTTAGGCTCACTAAGCTCCCCATACACAGACAGAACCTTTCCTAGGAACCAGGTCAGGGTAGGAGTTAACTGGTTGTGACCAGACCCTAAGTCATCAAAAACTTTACATGAATCTACTCCCCACATTTTTTTTTTTAATCTTTTTTTTTTTTTCTCCTTTCTCAATACAGACAGGAGTAGGTATCAACAACCTTCAGTTTAATAAGGTGTATACACTGAAAGTCACAAGCATATATATAAGAATATGAAAGGAGTACTTTATACAGCACAAATCCACATCCGTTCAATGAGCCAGATTATTTAATCTGAAGATGAAAGAATCTGAAGACAAAGCTTCCATTCTTTTTCCCCACAAGATGGGTCCTCGTTTCATCTACCATGCAGTTGATCACGTTTAGTTCTGCCTTATGCAAGCCCCACAGTGTTATCTAGGTTACTAGAAAAGTGTTTTGGTTTTAATCACCTTTGAGAGTTGGTGATAGATGTATCTGTTGCTACAAGTAAGACCCCTACTACTGTCAGGCTGGAGCTGATCCATCCAGATCTGAACACTCACACCTACTCTAGTCCCCTTCAGCTGTCTTTTTTTTTTATAGAGGAGACACATAAGTGTTTTTTTACAGTGATTCATGTCCTTGTAGACGTGATTCATCTATACATGGTTAGATAAATATATCATCCCCAAAGAGTGTCTGGTTTTCCCTATTTATTAGAAAAATAGATGAAGGTACATAGCTCAGAAGCAGCTACGTGCACAGCAGATGTCTAAAACAAAAAGTAATGAATAGATCTCTCTCAGCCTGCATCTATGCTGTAAGCCTAGTGCCTTCCTCATGCTTACCTGACTTCAAAAGGTAGCCCCATCCTCATGGTCTTAGCATCTAGAAAAAGCACAGACTTCTCCCTCCCTCCCTGAAGCCTCCCCATGACCTGTATGAAGCAGAGAGGATAAAACAAGCAACTGTCTCATTTCCTGCTGGCACTCTGACCCCCACAAGCTAGGAAATCAACACCACAGCACATTGTACCACAGACTGAATGGTGAGAAACTCATCAGAGCTATCAGGTGTCAAACCTGGATTTTATTACCCTCTGTTGATTCTGCCATCATGTGATAGGCTTTACTTAATTAGATGTGCATTTGTGTTAATTACACATTTGTAGTTACTCAGCGTTTAATTACTATCTCCAATCCTTTGGCTGTTGCTGAGTTCATTAACAGAAGAGGCAGAATGATTAGTGTGTCTCTTGACAGAAGCTGACTTGTTACAGATTTCTTTCTTGTCTTTTAGATCATATAGAAATGAGTTTTCAGATTCTTGTATTGATTTTGGAGTCTTTATTGACAGAAACATTGACCAATATACAATTTAGTGGCAACTATATTCATATATCTTGGCACTCTATTTTTTTTCTCTTCCAGTTTATTTTTACAAAAGAATATTTCCATGAAAATGGTTTCTTTTTTTTTTTCATAAAATAGGTCTGAACTTGCTACTTCTGTTTCCTACTAAATTTTCCATTCCCAATAAACTATTCCAGTTCAGAGAGTCTGAAATCCAGCAGAAACAACAGCTTTGAAATCCTTACAATGCCAGACTATAATATAAGTGGCTGGGAGTTTTCCAGTGAAAATGTTTGAGGATGTATATTAGGGAACATATTGGTTTCTCTAAGTCTCCATCTGCTCCAAAAGTTTTATTTTAATTTTCCCTCAAAGATACCTTACCAACATTTTTCCTGTTATCTCTTTGGCTTTCATCGGCCTTCTCTGGTCTTTTTCATTAATGGAAACATATGGCCACACAATAAAATAAATATGTATCTTGCTTTTGCATTTTAAGCCCTGGAAAACTCCCCAGTCCACATATTTCAAGTCTTTCTCTGGCCTTGTCACATTAGTCTGTCATTTGAGTAATAGTTTCTGCTGTATCAGTCATTATACAAAAATCTATATAGATTTTTCTTTATTAAGTCAAAAAGAAGGATTTCATGTTCAGCAGCTTCATTTTCTTCTTTCTTTTTTAGATGGACGTATTTCTACAATGTTATCCAAATTAAAGTTTGCTAGGAACATGTGCCCTCAGAACATTTTCCTTCTTGCACATTTGTCCTTTTTTTTCTCAACTCTTTTGTCATTCCATTTCTAAAATAGGTTTTTCTTATTTTCTATCAGCTAACACAACAATGGAAGCTGCTGCCATTTAGTCTTAACTTTTAGCAAACTTTCTTTTATCCCCCTGGGAAGAAAAAGTTCACTTTCCATGTCTTTCTTTTGTAAAGGTTGAGATGTTACCCTGACTTCGGGTAAATGACTCAGATCTGCCCAGACAGCCCAACTCATTCTGCTTTTCCCTGCAGGAAACTTTTTGAATATGTATCCTGCACAATTCCTTGATAACAGGCATACAGCCAACACAATATCCTCTGGAAAATGCCTGCTATACTTCAAAGTGTGTTCTCCCTTACGCTCATGAAACTGTAACTTCCTGAAAAATCCTCTGCCTTCTGCAAGGGTGTGATGGGAAGGGCTTTCAACATCTACACTTCCTTTTCTCTAGGGAGAACTCAGATAGGGAAAATCTTCTGAAATTGGAGATACCATTGTTACTGGTATAAAGCTGTGTGTCTGAGTGAGAGTGAGGGGAAAGGGCAAATTTCACTTTGCATTAGAATCAGCACACATTAGCAGCCTACAAGAAGTATCCCAGATACTTCTTTGCATTTGTGTAATTTGTAAGGTTAAAAGTAGAAAATTAAATTCTAAAAATGTTTAATAGGCTGTGTTTGTTTGTAATTGATAGAAACAAACCAACTTAAACTGAGGCCCAAATTAATTAAATTGCAAAAGTGTATGGTATGCAAAATTATCCTATGAGCTTCTGTGTTGAGTATTGATAGCTGAAATCTCATGGTAGAAAATGGCACATTTAAAACAAGTTTCTGTCTTGCCTTGGGAAAAGTACAAATCAGAGAACTTGTTGAAAAAATACCATTGATTATACAAGGACCATGTTTTAACGTGACCTGAGATTCCATGTTTAACACACACTGAAATACCAGTCTGGGCTGAGAGTCTGGATGGAGCATTTTGTAGCTCCTGTCTGTGCTCCCACCTGGATTTCGTTTCTTCAGGAACCAGGGCACAGAGCACGGGGCAGGTAGCACAAGTCCAAGCCTCACCCTAATGTGAGAGTCAGAATCCAGGATGACTGGGAGCCCAGAAGCTCTCCTACGTCACACAGTTTGTATATAGCCCAAGTGAGTCAATACATGAATGCAGAAAGTAAACTCCAACAGAAGGAATACATCACCTTCTTGCCTCACAGAGAGAACTAAAAATATATACACAATACAATACCCTTGTAGTGAACATCAGTGATAGTAAGAAACTATGACAT
Source organism: Tetrax tetrax (assembly GCA_009806455.1). NCBI lineage: Eukaryota > Metazoa > Chordata > Aves > Otidiformes > Otididae > Tetrax > Tetrax tetrax. Next base: position 109,038 of record WHYT01015522.1, on the reverse strand, counting down.
TACAGTTTTTTTGTCATTAGGTAGGACACCTTCAGCCGCAGTGCACAATGTTTTGTGATGTGCTTTTCCCCTTTGTTTTTTTTTTTACTGAGGTGTGAATATTTTCAGTGATATTGTGCAGTCAGTTCCATTAGTATTTATGAGTCCGTTTCATTCTGAAAGGTAGATCTTTGGACATTTCTGATGTATCTGAAGAAAATGGATGTATATTCCTCTAATGTAGAAGGGGAAATGTCAGAATTGGGTTACATCCTTTACAAGCTGCCAGCATGAGTTCCCAGGGACACTGGGACAGATTCTACTATCTTTACACCAGACTAATCATAAAGCATTGGCTAAAACATGTGAAGAGTGAGTATTAACTCTTAAGGGGAGTATTAACTTTAGGCATGTAATTTTAGGTACCTCTGGAAGGCAGTTCAAAGATCCTGTGTTAGCCTGTTACAGATGGTAAATCACAGCAGGAGCCACTTTCTCCCTTGACTGTAGCAGGAGCTCAGTGAAAACTAACCTAATTTAAGCTGTGGTTATATGGTCACTTGAAGTCTGCATAAATCTCCACAGCCATGAAGATGGACAGTCTGTGCCTCTTCCCACACATATTTCACAAATCCACATCTGGGATGGCTAGAAACCAAACTGACCAAAGCGGGGTGAGGAAAGTAAAGATTCAAAGATTAGGTTTTAGCCATGCCAGATCTTATTCTGAAATCAAGTATCTGCATCAAAGCTCTTGCTGACAGAAGAGAAGAAGTGAGAAATACCCAAGGATAAGAGGGAGGGAGGAGAGGATTGCCTCTTTGGACAGCACCATGGTTTTACGGTCTAGTACTGTGAATATGTAAAAGGGGCTTAATTTACTTATAGGCAGTGTTTAGGACTGAGACATGCTAGTAATGTATGTCTCAGTGGAACTGATTGTGCAATAAACTTCCAAAGGATACAGAACAAAGCTAGTGTTTCATTACATTTAGGGAGTACTGCCAAACCTTTGTCCTTGATAAAAGACTTCCACCTGAAACACAGGCATATTCATTATATAAACCAACCTTGCTCCTGCCTGAACTATCAAAACACTTAATGCAAATAAGTGTTTCTGTAACTCAAAAGAGAGGTGCCAAAAGGTATATGAATTGCAGCAGCCTTTGTGACCCAGTTTATGTGAAAGAGGTTCAGATGTTACAGAGCTGGGAAGCAGTTCAACCACTTAGGTATAGTATTTGCTTTATGAGTATTCCTCCTACTTTTGGTGGAATGACTCACAAAACATGCCTCAATGTAAGAAAGCATCTTATAATCTGTACTTAGTATTCAGTAGTGTTTTACAGATGTCACCAGGCTTGCCTCTGTTGTGCTCACTTTGGGATTTTTTTTGGTTGAAAGCAACTTCAGAACGTTTTTTTGTTGGGTTACATGTTGATGTTAAACCAGGAGTTCAGGCCACAAGTCTACTCGTGTTTGCAACGCTTAGAAGGTCCTCAGACTACTACTTTAAATTCAGAAAACAAATACCAGAAACCTGCAGGCCAGAATCATGCCTGGAATTTGAAGTATGCCTGTTCAGTACAAGTATCCGTATTACTCACCCTGCCGGAAAGAACTTCAGTTAATACCCATCCCTACATAGACAAAACCCAGATATTTTCAAGAAATTTTTCAAGGTGAGAAAAAAAACCCCATAATAATAAATGAAGGACAATACAAGAAGTTTATGTAAGCTATTTTGCTGAGAGCTGAATATGAAAAATCATATTTATATGGTATAAGGAAAATATGGAGTTTAGCTCCTGTTCATCTGTCTTCCAGTCTCGGAATTCAACACCAGAATATAGACTCTTAATGAATCTAGCAGATATTATGATTATTTATTGTTTATTTTGCACAGTTTTTTACTGTTTCAAGCAAAGTCTGGGCCTAACAGTCCTTAACAATAATGAATTCATGGTTAAAAATGGCTCCAGTCTCAAACACTGATGAAGAATTTTCTTATATAGCTGAAGAATTTTTTAGTATTCTCAGCATTATGCTTTCATCATTTAGAACCAAATCCTTATGTTTTTACTTTTTTTCCTCTTATTCCTTTTTACTCTCACTACAAAAAGTGTAGGTTTGGGTTTGTTTTTTATTTTTTTTTGTTTTAAAAACAATTGCTTGAGTTGACCTATTAATAATAATGTAAATGTTCACCAAGTAATGGAAAAATAAAACATTATCCGCTTCTAAGTTCCCTCAAAGAGCTCAGCAGTCCTAATTTTGTATTTTTACTGTGAATTCTTGAGCTGTTCTGATTTTTAGCATCCAATGACTTTGATGTATTCAGCTTCTTCTGCTTCACCTAGTACTGAATTCCATTTATTTCATTTATGGTAACAACTAAAGTTTTAAATTGATGTAGCACTCTAAGCTAATGGCTATTTTTAGTATTTCTTTATTCTGTGTTTATATAAACTTAAAACAAACACAATCTAAATTCATATAAGTGGAAGAAGCATAAAATAGCTACATGACAGATAAAGAGACTATGAAACCAAATAAACCTTTAGAAAAATTAAGTGTTCCTGTTGAAATATGTTGTTATTGTAGGAAGTGGAATGTTAAATCACTTTGGAAATCCTTAGAGATGAATTCACTCAAAGCTATTATAAAGACAGAGTAAAATACACACATGCGCATGTACAGACACATGCTATGTGTTAATAACCCAAGAATTACCTCCAGAGAAGACACAGTAAAACAAAACACCTTCACCAAGAAATAGTGATTACCATATAATAAGATAGGTGTCTACAATCCAAATGCACCCTCTAAATATATAATTATTTAGAAAAATCAAATAGTTGCCCACTGTACTCAAAGAACAGGTTCGGGAACATCTGAGGAACTTGAAGGTGCACAAGTCCGTGCGACCTGATGTGATCCATCCGCGGGTCCTCAGGGAACTGGCAATTGAAGTTGCCAAGCTGCTGGCCATCGCATTTGAGAAGTCATGGCGGTCTGGTGAGGTCCCCAATGACTGGAAGAGAGGGAACATAACCCCTATTTTTAAAAAGGGGAACAAGGAGGACCCAGGCAACTACAGGCCAGTCAACCTCACCTCTGTGCCTGGCAAGGTCATGGAGCAGATTCTCTTGGAAACCATGCTAAGGCACATGGAGAGCAAGGAGGTGGTTGGTGACAGCCAACATGGCTTCAGCCAACATAGCAGCCAACATGGCTTCACCAAGGGCAGATCGTGCCTGACCAATTTGGTGGCCTTCTATGACAGAGTGACAGTATCGGTGGACAAGGGACAATCAACAGATATCATCTACCTGGACTTCTGCAAAGCTTTTGACCCTGTTCCACACAACATCCTTCTCTCTAAGCTAGAGAGACATTGATTTGATGGATGGACCACTCAGTGGATAAGGAGTTGGCTGGATGGCCGCACTCAGAGAGTGGTGCTCAATGGCTCAATGTCCAAGTGGAGACCGGTCACCAGTGGCATCCCTCAGGGGTCCGTGTTGGGCCCTGCCCTGTTCAACATCTTTGTTGGTGACATGGACAGTGCAATAGAGTGCACCCTCAGCAAGTTTGCCGATGGCACCAAGCTGTGTGGTGCTGTCGACATGCTGGAAGGGAGGGATGCCATCCAGAGGGACCTGGACAGGCTGGAGAGGTGGGCCCGTGCCAACCTCATGAAGTTCAACCAGGCAAAATGCAAGGTCCTGCACCTGGGTCGTGGCAATCCCAGGCACAAATACAGGCTGGGCGGAGAATGGATTGAGAGCAGCCTTGAGGAGAAGGACTTGGGAGTGCTGGTGGATGAGAAGCTCAACATGAGCCGGCAATATGCTCTTGTAGCCCAGAAGGCCAACCGCATTCTGGGCTGCATCAAGAGGAGAGTGGCCAGCAGGTCGAGGGAGGTGATTCTGCCCCTCTACTCTGCCCTGGTGAGACCCCACCTGGAGTCCTGTGTCCAGTTCTGGAGCCCCCAACAGAAGAAGGACATGGACCAGTTGGAGAGGGTCCAGAGGAGGGCCACAAAGATGATAAGAGGGCTGGAGCACCTTTCTTATGAGGACAGGCTGAGAGAGTTGGGGCTGTTCAGCCTGAAAAAGAGGAGGCTCTGGGGAGACCTTATTGCAGCCTTTTGCTACCTCAAGGGGGCCTACAAGAAAGATGGGGAGAGGCTGTTCAGTAGGGCCTGTTGTGACAGGACTTGGGGTAATGGTTTTAAATTAGAGGGAGGTAGATTTAGATTGGCTATTAGGAAAAAATTTTTCACAATGCGAGTTGTAGAACACTGGAACGGGTTGCCCAGAGAGGTGGTGGATGCCCCATCCCTGGAAACGTTCAAGGCCAGGCTGGATGGGGCTCTGAGCAACCTGATCTAGTCAGGGATGTCCCTGCTTCTTGCAGGGGGGTTGGACTAGATGAGCTTTGAAGGTCCCTTCCAACCCTAACTGTTCTATGATTCTATGATTCTATGATTCTATGATTCTAACTATCTAAACTCTGTCAAGACTAAAACCTGAAACTGTTTGAAGTCTTAAACTTCCAAGCTGTCTACTGCTACAGTATCCTGCACTCCTTTTCATATCTTTAAGGTAAGTGATTATTCATGGTTTTCCTTTTTTAGAGGTTTCACACTGAAAACCCAAGGGTTAGGAATCTGGACAATTTAGAGTTTTATGGGGAATGGAAGGACAGAGGGGTGTGATGGAGGGAGGGAGGGAGGGAAAAAGGGAGAGAAAGGGAGTAAGAAAATAGGAAAGAGCAGGAGGAAGGAAAAAAGGAAGGAGAGGGGAGACAGGAAGGAGAGAAAAACTTGAACAGCCTTACAACTGTAGGACTCTGGTTAAAATACGCAGACTTCCCGAATGTGCCATGTGCTGCAGCATGCTGAGGTCATCACCTTACACTTCCTAGTGAGGGTTTATTTGTACATTTATTTTTGCTTCTGCTTCCATGCTCCAGTCTTTGTAGACAAAAATGCAGATTATTCATAAATAATCCAAAATAATATGTACAAACCATTAGATTGTGCTACTACTAGTCTGTATCTCTGTATGCCTTTAACAAACAACTATAAGCAGCATCTCTGTGGGCACATGAACTGTGTGCTTGTGTTTGTAAGTATAATATAGAATAAATAAGAACTTCATGTGACAGGTATAAGATTTTAAAAAGAATAAGCAGTGCATTATGCAACATATTTTCAAAGGGAATAATTATGTCTTCTAAATATTCAGGGAATTTTAAGCTTTCATTTTATATCAATTTCAAAAAGCTATCTAATCAGCTGAGAATAAAACAGATACAACTGCAAAATCCAAACTAATTACTAGTCAGCCATTTAGTCATTTCAAGGCGAGGAGCCATTTAATCCAGCAGTTTTTGTGCTTCTAAAATAGCAACAAGGTGAATTAAGCACATAAAAGTGGAGTCCTATCACTGGCTAACTTCATGAAAGTGGTGTATGGGCAAGAATTTCTACCACTCCATTGAAAATGGAGTTCTACCACTTCCCCATCCCTTCATTCACAGGTGTGAGACAGGTGCCTGCATCAACCTTTCCCTCAGGTACATACAAACTGGTACTCCTCTTCAACCATTAGTTACAATGGTCAGAGAAGGTCTGGGTTGAAGTCCTATCTGTGCTTGTTTGAAGTTTTACTGGCATGAAATACGAGCATCCTATACTATCAGGCTACAACAAAAAACAGACTCTCCGGGTTCTTCATGTTGAAGATGACTTGTAGGACAGCATGATTAATAATTGCTCTGTGGTGCAGTGACAGGAAAGCTCATCAAAGATATAGAGGACAGTTTTAATTACTTTCCCTTATGAATATTTAATAATGAATATCTATTTATATTTCACGGAGCAACTCCAATGGGTATGATGCCAATCCAGAGTAACTAAGGAGTTAGAGCACTTTGGAGCACAGGATAGAGATTAATGTCCTGGTTCTGCGTTTATTTAGGCAGTAAAGAGACTGAATCTTAATCTTTTATATGCTCTGTGAGAGCAGAGGCCACTGAATTATAAGCTATTCTGTGGTACATAAGATACAATGATCTTATTTTGACCAAAAATGCCATATTTGTTGGAATTTAGTAAGTTAATGTGTTCTGACAATATAAAGTTTTTTTAGAAAATAACTGGATAGCTCATTTCGTCTATGATAGCAGGATCATCTCTTCTCTTGTACTTCCATCATGTTTGTTCAGTACTGCCTGAGTCAAACACTGTCTCTTTGGTTGAACACTGGTATTTCCTGCCCAGATATACAATTGAGTTTGTGTTTTCCTTAGGGAACAGGAGGAGTCTGCATTTGGAATTGGACATTAAAATAAAGAGATGCATTGCAATGCTTATAAATTGTCATTGAATTCAATAGACACTAGTTTACATTACATTTAAATACTTTATACCATACTTGCTGTAAGAGGGAAATGATCTTATGACCCTTGAAACGTGTCTAATTTCCTACGATTTATGCTTAACGGATGGAGAATAATGGAAGCTACTCCAAGAGGAGACATTAAGAGAAGTTTTTCCTGTCAAGGTGGATGTGCAATTGTTCAGGGCAGGAGCTTCAAAATTAAAATAGTTTTCTGTTTTTTTCCCCCAGTGTTTTAAGTTAATTTTCTGCTACTTGACATGGTAGTTAACCCTTTCATATATTAGAGTGAGCTTTACTTTCCATTTGACTCCAGTCTTCTTCCCACAAAATAAACTACCACAGTTATAATCTTAATTGCTCCTTAAGGGGTTTTGACAGTACAATTGTACTTAGGATCCTGTCAGGAAGCTTAAGACCCTACTTGATGCTGACTTCAACGTTTTATGATCTTGCAACCTCACTTCTTGGTGAAAGCCAAAGGAAAGTGTTCCTGAAGTAGACTTCATACAAAAGTATTCCTACATTCAATATTCGGGGTTCGTACAATTGAAATGTATTATCATGTTTGACATTATTACTTCAGCTACTTCATGGGACTTTGTAGGGAATGATGTGTCTGATATAGATACAGAAAGAACACAGATCTATTACCTGGTGAAAAAATCCAGTGAAACATCCTTTTAATCTGGAGAGAATGTCTGACAACCTTTCTAGGTGTTTATGTGAAGGGATTGGTATTTTCATAGCAAGAACATTCTACACTACCATTCTTGCGGAATGGTAAGCATAGTGATTTTTGTATATGGCAGACTATTTCTGTTTTTAGGCTTATTGATTGCTGATTCTTAGTCATGGAGCATGTCTCTGAAAGTTATTCCTAGAATGTATAATCTATCAAAGATACAAAACTCTGTTTTCCCAATGGGTTTCTATTTAACTGTGTCAATCTTGCAACTTGCATGCTTCTCTAGCATTGTTTGGGGCTGTAGCATTCTCATAAGGCAGTCTTTGGCAATGTGTACAGAGAACATAAGTATGTCTAGATGACTTAGTTATTTTATTACCAAAACCCCATCCTCCCTCCTGTCCATGAGCTGGGTGCCTTGTATATCATTATCAAAGACAAGGTGCCAAAGAAGAGGCATCTGAAATGGCAACAAGAAAAAGGAATAAATGTCCTTCTATTACAACCCAGCTTGATTATTATTAACGACATGTAGTCAACAGCAGCAACATGATCATTCTTATATCAAACAAAAATTCTGGGAAAAATCAAACGCAGGTGGGTATGGAATGAAAAATTTTAAACCAGCTGAGCAGCTCTCACATATTTCTGCAAAATCATGCGCAATGATGCTTGATTGAGGACTTAAACCTGGTGATACAGCCCTGCTCCTTCTGTTTGATGCAAGTTCCTGATTTGTTTCACTGGTCAGAAATATCTCTTATCCTTGGAAGAGCCTTGTTATCACAGAATCATAAAGTAAGCCTTAAGAGGTCTCTATTACAAACAGGGTCAGCTATGAGGCCAAACCAGGTAACTCAGGACTTTAATAATGCCTTGAAAACCTCCAGGGATGGAGACTATACAGCCTCTCTGGGCAACCTGTTAATTACATGTTATTGATATGAGAATAAATAGTTTGCACTGCAGGCCCTTCAGCAACCCCCAGTTATTATCTAAGAACTACACTTTTACAGTAATTTGCAATCAAGGCACATAAGGGGAGGGTACATCCTCACCTGCATGTTTGAAAGGCAATATAACCCCTTGCATAGATCTGCAGTGGAACACAAAATCTAGTGAAGATACACAAGCCTTGGAAAAATGTCTTCCCTGCTTTGGATAATCATTAATGGGAGTTAAGACAGTGGCTTGAATGGGAACAAAACTGGACTGAGTGAGAAAACATAAACACTAAAGAGGTCTTAAGCTAAGACTCACCTATGATTTGAACCTACTCTCCAGTAAATGTGAAAAGTTTTTTACTTTGAGATAATTATTTGATCATAAATATGGACAGAGTCCAGGATTCTTCTGTTTCTGCTTCAAATTTATTGATTTTAAAGCCAGTTTCAGTGGTTATTACGATATATTGAAAAAACCCCAGTAAATACAGTGTTAAGTTCCCATTGAACCCTTCTGAGAAGAAAGGTGCCTCTCCCCAGACTTTTAGAGCTCCCCATTTATGAATATATGGTATAATTTTTTTTTTTTTTTGTTGGGTTTATTTGTTGGAAGAGAGGACAGTTTTTTAATAGATAATTCAACTAGAAAACAGGTAAACATTTTAAAAGCTAAAGAATCATCCTTTAACATTTAATCTGTTTTAAATTTCTGTAGAGAATCTATGTCCTTCTATGAGCTCTTTCCAGAGACTAGTTTGAGATTGATACAACTTTTGTGGTTGACTTACATCAATTAAGTCAACCACATTCCATTAGCAGCACATGAAAGCAGTGCAAGAAGAACATGAATAATAATTGCCATTAGGTAATTTAATACTTCTACATACTGTCCGCTTAGTAATTTCTACATTCTCATGCCACCTGTATAATCTGCCTATTTTGAGTCATCAGAATGGTGTGCGGAATTTCCTTAACTTTGAAATCTTGACCAGGATATCTCTTCCAGATATGAGCCCATATAAAGATATGGGAATGTGTAAAAATACCAGCTTGATTGTCCAGAATTATAAAATTGGAAGTTATTATAGCTTCAATAGAATTATATAATATAACAGATGTCTTAATGTAAATATTCACACTTATACACCTGAGTAAAAAAGATAAAGATGAAGCCACTCATTGTAATAGTATATTTGTTTTGGATTCACAGTAAAGAAAATAGATAGCATTATTACATCTGACAGAGCATGTGTGAGCTGAGATCAGGCTCCACTTGCAGGTGTGCAGAAAGGCTTCATTTTATTCCTTGATGAAGAGATGTAAGGATAAGTCCAAAACTAATGTAAACTGTCAAACTATGAGTTCAAGCTCTGACTATCTTAACCAGTGGAGCAGCTGCCCTCCACATGCTATTCTTGCCTATGTCACCAAATATGGTATAATCTTACCCAAAGTGACAGACCTGGCAGTTTCTGATCTGCAAATGATTCCATTCCAGCGTATAAAAAGGGTTTAATCTCCTGTTGCAGAAAATACTTAAGAATCTGGCTAATAGAATGCTACATATGTGTACAAACTTCAACCACTTTTTTATTCCTACATCTGGTCAATGACGTAACATTTGAAGAATTCATTCAGTCAGAGTTAAAATGAAGGATGGAGACCACACAGGGGGAGAAAGGAATATGGCCACTTCTTTCTATCTCAAGCAGCCAGTTACAGACATACAAAGGGACCACAAAATGACAGAAAAATAATGTTAAATTACCACGTTTTCCATTGACAGAATGCAAGAGATTATGAGATTTAAGGCAGGAAAGAGTCAAACCCTCTGTTTTCTCTCATCCTTTTTCATTCTTCCCTCCTCCATATTTGCATGTACCTGCTCCAGGCAGGACTCTTCTAACCCATCTCTAATTACTACTTCACCTAATCTTGTAATACTGCTAATTGTTTGCAAACAGGCGATTTAATCAACACTACTAACAGGCGACACTTTATTCTCGCCATTATTTTGTGCTTTGACACAGGGAGAACTTAGGCAACTATGTACCAATTGCTTTGTTTCCATGTAATTTAACAGCAAGACATTATTTTCTCATAAGAGGTGCTTTGAATTTTTACTGCTGATGAATAAATTAACTAAAAAGGTTAATCTGCCTACATGTTTATGAAACATTACGCAAATTGCTCTCAAAAAGGTTTAATGGTAATTGAAAGCAGTTGAAAACCATGGTACATTTAACTCAATTTTAACTTTTTTTTTTTTTTAAAGTATACGAATTCCACTCATTTTAAATTTTACAGATGTGTACAGTAAGAGATCATTTTTATAAATTTAAACTGAAATGAGCTTTCTTATAAATTTTCAGCTTTGCATATTTCCAAAGTTATGAGGATTCACCTGAAAGTAGACCAGTGAATTTTGAAGGATGAGAGTTGTTTAATATTTTAGTTACTAAATCAATGATATTGTTAACACACCTTATAGAAATTGACAAAATTGTCATAACAGTTTTTTTTTCACTGAGATGGTTAAGATCTGCTATCCACTCCAGAGTAGTGTGGGTTCATAAGGGCTGAATATTGCAGCTGTGATGCATGCACTAAACTCAAGGTTCATGCCTTGAATGAGATGGCAACTCTTTAACACTTAAGTAAGGTGCACAGTTTCCATGGCTCTGTTCCAAATTTAGCAAGGGAATAGATTACATTTGATCTCAGGGAGATGAGACGTGTTTAGAAGTACAAAGTAAGCCCCAAATTCTGCCTTTGTTAACAACTGATCTGGTCCCTTTGATTGAAAAAGAATGGAAAGATAGGGAGAGAGAGAAGGGGCACAAGGAAATGCAGCAGAATTTGATCCTATAATTGTTCATAAAAAACATTAGTGGGAAACAAAACATCTCTATACATAAACGATTGTATTTCAAAACACCGGGGAAAAAAAAAGAGTTATTCTTCTAACTGTGAAATGTGGTAGCCCCATGGCTTAGGAAATATTTATTTGCAGTTAAGTCACTTATATTTATTTCATTGCTATGTTCCTTCTTTTGGTTGATTTTCAAAACAATCTGGATAGTTGTTATATGAGGGAATAAGATTCATTTCTAAAAGACAATAATAACCCTACCTTGGAAATTAATGATTGATTTGCCTAATGGCTAAAATGCTTTAGGCACTTATTTAGGAATTTGTGTTTTAGCAAGAAGATGGACATTTTTCTGTTTGCTTTTTTGGTTTCTACTTTCCCAAAAACTTACAAAAACACGCAGATTATAACAAATTTTTCTGGTAAGTTTTGTCAACGTTCTCTCATTAATGTTTCATGAATATTTGTCTTAATCTACTGTGATTTTGAAAACATTTCCTTTTTTGATTTGACAGTTTTCCTTTATTTTAATTTTATCTTTGTCATTCATCCTTTACTTTCTCTGCTTGTCCTTTTGTGAGCAGGAGTTGGTGAATACAAGAAGGAAACAAAAGAAAAAAAAAGGAGGAAAACCAGTAGTTTGTTGTGAATATATTCAGTGTTACATAAAGTGTGCTCATCTACATAAAAATGCATCTGAAAATTTTCAAGCAACTGATCTCATAACTGTTTACTTCAAATATCCCTGCTGGGTGTTCAAGATTAGTTAGCCGCATTGAATGCTGCTCAGAGAACTGCCTTATATCTCTTTCAGAAAGTAAAAATAGTGCAAAATGTGTGTTTGCAGTACCTGCAGTCTGTGCTGACTGCCAGCAGATTGAATAGTAAGGGATCATCCTTAATTTAGGAGTTCTCAACTTTGCATGCTTACAGTGGAAATCAGTAGAGCCCTTGAATGCCAGACAATGCTGACATGAAGAGGAAACGGCTGCTCATCCTGCACAAGTGGCCTTGTCTGGGCAGGTCACTTCCCCTGTTGCCTCTAGTGGGCCAAAGCTGCCCACTCCTGCATTTCAAAGCTTACTGCAGCTATGTTTCACTCATAACTTTCACTGAAGGGTCGTTGTAGCTAGGGACTTGAAGTATTTTTAGTCATTTCAGTTCTCCTAGAAGATCTTACTACTCATTATCATGTGAAGTGGAGATCAGTTCTCACTTTCTACTAGTAACTCAAATAAGTAATGAGGGTTTCTTAAATTCTTTTATATTTTTGTATTTTTTTTTTAAAAAAAAAGTAGCTAGAAACTTAGGAGATTTTTTTTTGCTGCTGTTCAGAAAAATCATAACCTGTAATCCCATTAAAATCTTAAAAGCCATTAGCATTCTTGCTCCCACTTCTTATGTGGTGACTCTTGTAGCCAAATCTCTCTGACAGTGTTTTTCCGACTTCTCTCATAAATGTTTTCGTGGACATTTTATATCTTTTTTTTTTTCTTATATTTGAATAGGTTTTGTAAATAATTAGTGTTCCTCTAATTTCCACAGGGAATCAGAAATCTGATTAGAAAAAAAAAATGTTTCAAAGGAGGTCATAGCAATGCATTTAATATTAGTAATACTCCCCTTTAATTACATCATGTTCCTCACCTGGTGCATAAAATTTGTACAGAGACAAGTGAACTGTCAACAAGCCAGAGATTTGGGGAACTGATCCTCTTTTTCAGCCTGGGTAAAAGTAAGTTTCTCCATTCCCCGCATTGTAAAGTGCTGATTTGTCTGTGAATATAAACTAAGAAGGCTTAGAGCTTAGAAGAAGACTCACAACATCTTGTTGTGGCAGGTGGTGAGGATTGTTGGTGCACTTCCCACTTTGGCAACTGCCTCACAACTTATCCAAGATGATAGAAGCAAAATCAGGATGCCTGGGAATCAAGCAGCAGCTTCTCAGACAGTGGGTAAGTACATAAAGGCTCTCTTCAATACATAGGCCTTCACATTTGGGGTGTGAATTGACACAGAATAATTTTTCTCATAAAATTTACAGCATTTTCAACTTGTGCCCATGTCAGAGAAATATTTATGAGAAATCTTTCTTTCAGCAATTCTTTTCCCAGAACTGGGTTGGAGCCAAATGTTTACAGTTCCATGTTAGTGGCAAATGCGGCCAAGTGTTTCTCCAGCTTCAAGGGAGGGGAAAAAAGAAAAAGTCTACTTTATTTTCTGCTTGCAATCCAGATGACTCTTGACTGAGCATAGAGGAACTTGTCCCCTGGTCACTCCTTCCTCCTTTATGACTGTCTGGGAATTTGGCAGAAGAATATTCACCTGCTTCCAACTCATGAGCATGATTTGTGGTTTGTGGTTTATACTTCATCTCATTGCGTTAGATGCAATATACGGCCCTCTGTGCTTTCCCAATAGTCAATCATGTCATTAGTCATTTCTGTAGCAACATAGCCCAAGAAGCAATTAAAGGTTTTAAAAGCAGTACTGTTCACACCACAAGGATTGTTTTCCACCCCACTGCAGTGTTTGGCGTACTTCAGAGGCAACAAAGAATCTGGCCACTTCCCTGAAGACCAGAGGACCAGACCAACCCACTGATTCCAGACAGAGAGCAAGAAGAGGTCACAGAACCTGTTAGCTACACCTAAAGCACACACAAGAGAAGTGACCTCTGCTGCTAGATCACTCTTCTTGCTGAAATGTTTTTACTTCCAGTATCATGACATCCAGACAGCAAAGAAAAGCTATTTGAGAGATTAGTTATGCAATCATAAACAGATATTTTGTACCCTCAAATACTGAATAAGTCTGAATTGGCATGTCAGACTTTCCTCATCATTTCTGATCTAACTTACTATCTCAAAGGCCTCAACAAGATCAGAACTTCTTTTGGCTAGGACCGTTTATTACCAAAGTATCATTTTTAATAAATGAATATCTTATTGAAAATTTGCAGAAGTAGAGAAAAAAAGAGGGAGGTGTGGGGAGGAGGTTTATCTTGTTCTCTGTCTCATTATCATGCTTTGGGTTTTAGTAATAAATGAATAGTTTTCCCCAAGTCGAGTCTGGTTTTGCCCGTGACGGTAACTTTAAGGATTTCTCCCTGTCCTTATCTCAAACCTCGAGCCATTTTTCTTATATTATGTCTCCCTATTATCTCGGAGGGTGGGGGGAGTGAGAGGGAGACTGCATAGTCTGGTCCCGATTAGGGCTGAACTACGACATCTGTATATTTTTGTGATTCAAAAAATGTTGAGCATTTGGATGTTTTATTTTCCTTCAGACTCATGCCAAGTAATGCTCAGGGGAGAACTTTTACCTGGTGTTATAATGGGAAGCCTGGCAGATTTAACACATTACTCCAGTGTTTGCCTCAATTAGATCTCATTTCTGTGGTTATTGGAAACATTTCAGATAGTCCTGACCATCAGACCCTATATAACTCACATTGCTCACAAAGTTACTCAGGACAATATTATTGCAGAATGATTTAAGAGTCTCTGGATAGAACACATTAGGAAGGTAGACAAAACTCCAGATACTTAAAATGTATGATTTGTATTTTTATAGGGATTAGCAAAATAATTTGATTAAAATAAGAACCAGCTAATGTTCAAGCTTTGTTTACAGTTTTGAAATTGGTCAGATAAATTTCCAGTAATTTTATTGACTCCTTATCATTGTCATTTTATTCTCACTCACATCTCTCACAAGTATCCTTTCACTTCAGTAGAATATTGCTTGAAAAAATTTGGTACAAAATGAGTCAAAGCAAAAACTCTTTCCAAAAAGAACATTCATAAATATGCTGGGCATATATATTAAATCTTTCTATACATTTTGTAAATAATGATCTCAGTTCAAACAGATGTAGTGATATCAAGAAAGAAATTTGGATGTCTAAAATGGGAATCAAATTGTAATGCATATAAATTGCCATTAAAAAGAATCCAGAATACAAAACTTGTACAATACCCACTTCCTAATTTTGTTTAATTCCTGGATGTCTGAGCAGTTTCATCCTAACCAAACAATTCTTTCCTGTAGGCCTGATGGGGCTCAAGTTGGTGGGTGGAGTCTCACCTAAATTTCTTAATTGTATGAGCAAACCCAACTCGCATTTCTGACACTGAATTTGACACCTCACAGCTATTGCCACTGAATGCTGATGAGAACGTCTGACTCTTATACAGTAGTCCTACAACCAGAGCCTTGTCAGGGAAATGTTCCTCCCTGAGTCGCTGAAAGTAGATATCTCCCACCTCCCAGAAGGTGGCAAGCATGGAGAATGAGTTCTAGCTTAGTTTAGGATCTAAAGGATCTGACTGAGTTTTCCTTTCTGCTCTAAGACCTAAGCACATAAATATAGGTTAGCTATTGAAGAGTTAGGCATAGTGGCAAACTGCTTGGACTGTGTAGTGTTCAAAGTCTGGACCTGATACCATATTCTTAAAAAAACCCCCAACTTTTCATCTTGCCTGTAGCATTCAAGCCCTGAAAATTGAGCTAGCTTCTCTTCTTCTCCATCCCTCCAACTGCAATTCTAGATTCAGTTCTCACAAGGTTAGTGATATGGGCCATAATGTTACAAAAAACAGGTATAACATAGAGGTGTAACTCCCTAGAACATAGTTTACAGATAGTCAATGTATGGAGTTTAACAGTAGTGTAAAGTATGCAATCAGGCACCTTTAAAAATCTGATGTGCAATTAGTAAGCATTTCACAGTAACAATCAATACACGTAAATGAAGCTAACAGTTCAGTGTAATCATGTATCAGCAAATCAAATTCAGACTGACATGCTATACCAGAGTTAATTTATTTCTGCTATTGATTTCAATGGAAGTTTTGTCTGTTGACCTACATATGTTATGTTGAATTTAGTCCATAGAAATTAACAGCCATATAGGCTGACATTGAATCAAATGATCATATTCCAAATGAGTATCAAAGAGTGAAGTTTTATTTCTGAATACTTAAGTATTCAGGAACCCATTAGCAGTCTATTAATAATGTGGGGTCAATTAAAATAAATTTTGAACTTTGGATTTCTATTTTCCAGGAAGTCAGAACCCCAGAACAGTCCTCCCCTGCTGCAGTGCATGTGTCAACACAGAAAAGCAGGGTTTTGTTTTTTTTTTTTTCAGTTATCATGCTTGGTATTTATTAATAAGGTAGGTAAAGGAAAAACAGAAGAATCCATCACCTTGCAGCTGAAAGTTTTCAGACCAAGTTATACATTTGTGTGTATACTACAATAAAGTTTGACAGGCATGACTCACTCTCCACTCGCACTAAATGCAACAGTGTGAAACTGACATAGACAAAACAGCACTTGAAAGGAACATCTTTGCTATGTTACTCTGCACCCTTTCTCACACCCTTTGGGGACAGAATTTTTAGTAGAGCTTGTTGTGATAGGACAAGGGGTAATGGTTTTAAACTAAAAGAGGGTAGATTTAGACTGGATATAAGGAAGAAATTTTTTTACGGTGAGGGCGGTGAGACACTGGAACAGGTTGCCCAGAGAGGTGGTAGATGCCCCATCCCTGGAAACATTCAAAGTTGTGTTGGATAGGATCTAGTTGAAGACTTTCTTGCTTCTTGCAGAGGGTTGGATTAGATGATCTTTAAAGGTCCCTTCCAACCCAACCTATTCTGTGACTCTATGATTCTCTTTTCAGTATCTCCCTGTTGTCTTTCATCTTATATATAGGATATTATCCTTTTAGAGCAAAGTCATCATACATAGATCTGACAGAAAGCTATCACAATGGAAAAAGTAAATAGCAGCAATCTTAAATGTATGCTTCAAAAGAAATTTGTTTCCTTTGATACATTTTACAGTGCTATGCCTGTAGTCATAGCGTTTCAAAATAGTGCTCCAAGAACATCCCTTCCAAAAACCCAGTCAACTGTTATCTGCATTCCAATGAAAATTGTCTAAGTTATAGTCTTGCATCGAAGTGAATCGTCTTTCATTTTGACTACATTTCTTCTATGTAGCCCACTTACAGGGCTAGATTAGCATTTAAATGAATGTATAAAATATATAGGGAAGCAAGAAGAAACAGACAGAAGGACAATGTTAAGAATGCACAGCAATGCAATAGCATCATATTTTAGTCTGCTTTACATTACAAGAGTACTGTGCTGAACTGTCAGCAGTTTTCTATCTGGGTCTAGTACCTAAATGGCTTGTGGCTACTCCAGGATGAATTTAAATAATTTTAAATAAAATATGTGCAAGAGATAGAGTGGAAAAAAACAGAAATTGTGAGATTTTCATGGCCACATAACAGCAAGTTATTTGATTTCTCTGAAATTCCAGACACAGCGCAATTCCATTCTCATTGTGGGATGTTGCCCTGCAGCATGTATTAGAGTTGTCACTCTGCGCTTTCACTTCTAGTGCGTTACATATGTGTACAATATAGTTCTGCTTCTCGAGGTTAAATTTTGCTCAGTGTACAACCAAGACCCTGAGGGTTAACACTCACAGTTGAGGAAGTATTATTTTGTTGATTTTGCTATAAAACTCTATCCAACTATGTGATAAAATTCTTCATTTACTGTCCTACTTGTGCATGTATTCTTTCTCTGAAACAGATTATTTTAATATTGTCCAATTTAGAAAGACATTCCAAAGAAAAGAAATTGAAACTTCATCTCTAAACAGCATTTTTCATGATGAATGAAAAAAAAAAAAGAACAAAAAAGGAAGATGGAAATAAAGATCGGTAACTTTTTCTGATCTGTAGTAGACACTGTCTGCATGACTGAGTGCTGCAGTCAGTACTAGTAACACTGATATCCAGATTCATCATGTGTATGAGTTCAGTTCAGATACACAGATTCATCAGTTCTGATGCGTCTGACATAGCCAAAACCTCTAAGATCAAGATTATGGAATCCTGTGCACTGCATTAACCTAAATGGCTAGTTGGTATTAACAGTGGCCCTCAGCTAGGTCATTTTACAACTGTTAAATCCATATGTAGTACTTTCTATGCTTTATGTCTTATGCCCCAGTGATAAACAGAAAGCATCAGGCATGCCAAAACAATGTGAAAGGTTAGTTTGTGCTACATCAACAAGGGTATGTCATAAATAAAATAAAGGGAACGTGATAGAAGGCATCCATCTTTGAGATGAAGAGGCAGCAGACATCTGATATGTTCAGAGGGGAAATGGTGCATGTCCAACACAAAGTGCCATGAGATTTTCCGTATTTATGTAAAGCATCTATAATTCTATTAGAGAATGGACATAAAAGTTTTCATGTCAACTGAAAGTTTGTTGAGGAATGAGTCTACATTAGAAGGAAAAAGGGCTCTATTAATTAGAAATTTATTTCAGCCTTTTGTCTATAGTCCAAGTGTTCTAACCTGAGGTTTTGAAAGTTTTCTTTTTTTTTTTCCCCTCTTCTTTTTCCATTTATCTAAGTGAGATAACCTTTTTTTTTTTAAGTATTCCTGAAAGGTTGCGTTGTATTGTGTATTGTATACTAGATGTTACTATAGGATTGTTCTTTTGAAAACCAGATAAGTATGAAATAAGAAAGTTCAGGTATATCAGTCATTTTGGTCAATGCTATTTCCTTGGGCTTCCAAAAGTTTTATCTAAAAATAATGCATTACTGCTATAAAAAGAAATAATTGCATTGTCATTTAAAAGCATTTCACTTAGTCAAATGATCTCAAGAAATAATTTTTGAATGTCTCCTACATAACTATTTCTTGTGTAATATTTTTTATTAAAGAGAACATATATTAGGGATCAACTGTGACAACAGTCTTGTGGCAGAGCAATGAAATTGTTTTGATTATCTATTAACCTCAACAACTGTTTGTAATATTTAAAATTAACATATTTGAAGGACTGAAAGAAAAAATCTTGAGCAGACTGGGGATAGAATGTAGTATGTAAGAGGACTGCCTCATCTATACTAATGTTGTGGTTTTGTTTAGTGAGGGGGGGCCTAAGGTGGTAGGTAACATTATTTTACAGAATGTAACATAATATAATTCCTGTATTTATTTTAAATATTTTACAACTTTAGCTTTCAGGAAGCATGCAAGGTATTCTACTGGAGTCAAAACAACTATTTTTTTTTTTCTATAATGTGTCTGATATTTCAACAGAAATTCCTCACCAAATATGCATCTTTACACTAAAGAGACAGCTTTTCATCACTTCAGCCTTTACCTTCTGTGTGTAAAATAACATAGGTGATATCAGAAAATAATATAATACTGAATCTTGAATAGGTTTCCAACACTTAAATGCACATCAAAAGCTCTTTGCTGCTGCATATCTGTTGGAGGCTACACCATCTCCTAATGTCTTATATCTACAAAATGCAAAAACATGTCTATGGTTACCATTCCTCAGAATTCATTTAGGCAATCACAAGACTAGCTTCCATTAGAACTTCCCTGATCCTATGGTAGCAATGTTGTAATTAATAAATGACTGGCAATTTTATCAAGCCATCACTCTAGTCACTCATCAGTCCTTCCACTAGTGCACAGCATGCTACTTGTCTGCAATAGAGAAATATCCATAGGCTGAAAGAATAAAATATCTTGGTTTTGTTCATTAGCATGCATGCATGAATAATTCAGAACATATCAATGAAATGTTCAAAATTTATCTGTGATTCAAAAGGCATTTGTGTTTGGCTTGGACACAAAAAGCTGATTTCATTCATTAGCTGACTACCAGTATTTATTGGCTGTCAAAAATTATTTTGGAAAATACTAGAAAGATAGTTAAATTTATATTATTACAGAAGAATACTAAAATTCCATCCCTTTAGGGCTATAGAACTTTTAAAATTATTTTTTGAAGTAAAGACCTCAGCATGGCAAAGTTATTTGAAGAGATGCCTTGAACAACTTAACATTCAACGTGGACTAAACCATTAAGTGTGTTTAACTTTCTTGAAAGGAAAACACAAAATTAATCTGCTAAAATTAAAATATGCATATAAAATCCTGTTAAGAAAAGTTAGCTTAAGGTTTGTCTAATGATAATCCTAGCTGCTTCTGGGAATTGATAGTTACTAGATGAAATAAGAGGATTGAATTCCAGAATCTTGTAATTGAAACTGAAATCACAAAGGAAAAGTGCTTGCATGAAACAACAGTTAAAAGAACCAAAAGGGCACTGTGTATCCCAACACTTTTAATAACTAAATATTGGAAATGTCAGAGGTTAATATCTGACTCTCAATAGAAACAATATTATTTCACCAAGCAATTAATGTAGTCAGTGGCATTATGCTCCATCAGTGAACTGCCTTGTGAGATATTTATTTTAAAGAGAATAGTCAGCACTTAGGCAAAAGTTTATTAGAAAAATAATACTGAAATCAACAAACTAACGGTTTCAAGGCCTGAGAAAGTTAATTAAGGCCTGAGGAGATTACAGAAAATAGTGGGAGTAAGTGTTTGAGATAGTGGAAAAGGTAAGGAAGAAATATATGGATGAGGAAGAGGAGATGGTAAAAAGGAAATATTTGATCCATTCCCAAAGGAAAATGTGTTGTGTTTCCCACACAAATGCTAATATAACCTTACAAAGCAAGAAAAAAACCCCTACTTAACCTGGTAACTAATGTGATCTGTGTTTATCTGTTACTTTAAGTAGGAATTCTGACTCTCAAGTTAGTTTTGACAGAGAAAGAAGAAAGTGATAAGAAGACATGGGCTAGTAAAGATTTGTAGGTAGATATAAAGAACAAGAAAATGTTTTATTTGACCTTCTTATCAAGGGGGTGTTTACTGGAATAAATCAAATATATATAAATAGAAAAATTCTGATCTTTGTACTTTTCTTCTCTATGATTTTTTTTTCAACTATGTGAGAATGAAAATAAGGCAAAAATAGATTGAGTTTCAGTTCTAGTTCAATAGTCCATTAGGGGTATTTATTTTGGCATACATGTCAAAATCAGGACAATTTGACTTGCTTTTTTTTTTTTCTCTTGTCTGATATGACTTTACCTTTCCCAGAAAGGAGTAAGTCACTTGGAGCAAGCATTACTGTTCGAGAATGCTATCAAGGTAGATACGTTTGGTGGAGTAACTCATGGTTTCAATTTGAGAATCACATGGGTTTTTTAACTATATTCTGGAGTTACACAACTATATATAAAATGTTTCTGTATATAAACTAACATATCCAAATGTGGAGAAAAGCTTAAAAAAAAATTGGTTGCTCTATGTCTACTGTACTGACTCAGGAGACTAAAAAAAAAAAAAATTATTTGGAAGAAAAGCATGGCCTTTATTACAGTCTTTTGGACTCAGGAGTTTTATGCTGTTACTTTTGTAATAATAGATATTTATAGAAGCTCTCAGGCCCCTCTGTGCCATCAAACGTTGAGCTTGTTCACAAACTCTGGTGCAAATGATAGCTTATGCTAAATTTATATTACTTCAAGCTAGCACAATTGATCCTGACCCTTGAACAGGCAGATTTCATTCTGAAACTGACCCAGAAGTGGCAATCTGGACATATAGTTTGGAGGACCTTGTGAATGCATAAGTTTTTATGTCATTCTCTGACAGGGTGGTACAGAAGCATAGCTATAGTTACATAATTGTTATAATTGTCATCTTACAGATCACTTTTAGCTGAAGTAAATTCTAGCTTTTCAGATACTTTCCCTAGTCAAATACACATGAAGTCACTTGGAATTCGGGATTTCAATAACATCCTTAACACTTCAGATTTTTGTTATTAGCATTGTTCATATCATTCTGTTTCACATGGGTTTAACATATTTCAAAATATGTTACGTAAAGATAATCATGTAACTTAATTTTAAGATGTAAAGTCAATGTAATCTCATTATAACATGGCTGTGGATTTCACCTACTGTTTATAAATCAGACCATAATGTAAATTAAGTCATAACATTAAAACTTTAAATAAGAGACAATATCTTTTTTTTTCCAAAAAAAAAATATTCTGTAGCCTTATTATTAGGCCATTTTTTTTTCTCTCATTAAATGATTTAGATGCCTTTGAATAACTAAGAAAATTTTTCTGCTGGCCTCCATTCTCTGTTGAGTTCCATCAGGCTGGCAGCTTATTCTGTAAACTGAGAATGTGGTAGAATCTCACTTTATTTTCTCTTCTGCTGCAGTTCTCAAAAAAAAAAAAATAGAAAAAAAAAAGATTTTTTAAAAGTTTCAAGTTCTGGCAAAGCATTTTAAAATTATCGTCTCTGCTACAAAACAAAAGTACAGATGTTTTGAAGGTTTCCAGCAGTGGCTTGGAGAAAGCTAGAAAGCAGTTGGGACAAGCACTCAGGTTTCCTTATTGTTTTTCCATATGCTGTGTCAATGTTTCTGTGCATAATTTTATACATGTGCTGTTTGCTTGTTTCCTCTTCAACTGAGTGATATGAAACAAACCTTGGGTATAGCAACATTCTCTTTTCCAGTTCTTACTCTCAATCTTCCATTGGAGAAGAACTCTCACTGATGTGCAGAATATACAACTAAAGTTTGATCTGTGCATACACTTTTTTCCTGGATCAGAAATAAGATATAACCACAAGGTCTTGTATTTAAGATAAGTGCATTAGTAAAAACTGGTAAAATATTTTACCCATATAATACTTTGAGAATATTTGCTGATATATTATGCTGTAAGTTATTTTCAGGAGTAAAAGTGAAAATATGTGAAAGTGTCTGTCACAAAAGCTATTTAGAAGTTATTACAGTTATGCACAAAAAGCACACCTCATCTTTTATTTTAAGTTACTCCTTATTTGCATTGAAGAAAGCAATGCAAGAAAATACTGAAGCAAAAATCTCCACGACAGAGTACAACGCACCTAATTGCAGGTATGCTGTTTAAATTCAGAAAATATCAGATGCATCAGGAGACCTCAGTTTACCAAAGAGTTCATTAAAGTGAGACCAAGAATTAGCTTGTCTCTAGATCGCTAGCCAGAATGTCTGTAGAGTCTGTGAGCAAAAATCAAACCTTTCAGTACTGGATTTTTTTTTTTTTACTTCTCCCAGTGTAGTAACAAAGAGAAAGAAGATAGACTGACCTTGATGAATGAAAGCACATTCAGCACAGACCACAAGGCAGTTGGGAGCTGGAGCACTTGACCTGTGAGGATAGGCTGAGGGACCAGTATTTGTTCAGCTAGGAGAGACAGCAGTGGTGGGGTGACCTAGCTGGCCCCTAATACTGACAAGGATTGACGTGAACTGATGGGATTATTAAGAAGGCAGTTAGTTTTTCCCAGCAGTGCAGGGTTGGAGGATGAGAGACAATGTAAGCTGAGGCAAGATATAAGAAGACGTAAGAAGAACCCCTGCCACCATGAGGACAGTCAGGCAGTGGAACAGCCTGCCAATGGTTGTGCAGTCTCCAGCCTTGGCACTTTTCAAGACCCGACTGGGTAAAGCCCTGAGGCCTGTTCTGGGCTCATAGCTGAGCTTACTTTGAGCAAAGGATTGGACTAGTGACCTTGTGAAGTCCTTTCCAGCCTGAATTATCCTATGAACCTGTCACATTCCTTTCCCATGAAACTCCAGTGGACAGCTGTTTTAGGAAATCCACTTCTGAAGACCGTATGAGAGACATGATGAGCCACTGGTTCAGTGTGGTGAGATAAATGCTGCGTATGTAAATTAACAACTCTGTAAGAAACTCCAGAATACAGATATATTAAAAAGGCAAGTCTTGGTACACAGCAACAAACATAGTTTCAAGGTTCATTCGACAACTTGAAATTCCCAAATGGCACAGATGCAGTATACCTAATTTAGATTACTTTACATTTGATTGCAAATGTATTGGCTTTTGCATGTGTTAAGACATACCCAAATCCCAAAGAGCTGACAATCTCAAATGTCAAGAAGGATGAGGTGTGACTGGAAGAAAAGGTTATTATATCTATTGATACGTGACTGGGGCACTGAGAATTACATGAAATCAAGATTACACTGGCCCATTTTTATGACAGTAGGGATTGATCTCAACTTGTCTAAAGCCCAGACAAGATTATATCTTAATTATAATCACATGCATGTTTTCTTTGCAGTGTTACTGTTTTGGTTTTATTTAGTGAGGGAGGGCTACGGTGATAGCTTCTGCAAGAAGCTGCAAGAAGTTGTTCCCCCTTGTTCAATGGACTCAGCCGGGCCTATGGCAGACCTGCTGCTGGCCAAGGTCAAGCCAATTGGTAGTAGAATGTTCCCTGATAAAGTCTCTGCAATAACGTATTTAAGAAGGGGAAAACCAGAAAAAAAAGAGGGAGAAGATTTGAAGACACTGAGCGGGGCCAGAGAGGGGGAGGTGTGAGCCTTGTGGGCCTTGTGGCCTTCACCCTCTGGCCTCCCACTGGGCGGCTGACTGGGCCTGACTTGGTCCAGCTCGGCTGCAATAAGTGGAGAGGAGATGAGATGTAAAGAGAACCTGAGATATAGCTGCCTGTCTGTTGTGCAGAATTTCTTGTGAGAGGAATGGCTGCAGAAACCAAGGTCAGTGAAGAAGGAGGGGGAGGAATAATGCCACTCCTGGCCAGAATTCCCCTACAGCCTGTGGTGACAACCATGGTGGAGCAGGTTGTCCCCCTGCAGCCCATGGAGGTCCACGGAGGGGCAGAGATTCACCTGCAGCCCGTGAAGGACTCCACACTGGGGGAGGTGGATGCCTGAAGGAGGCTGTGGCCCAGAGAGGGCTCGCTGGGGCAGCTGTTCTGGAGGGATTGCACCCCGTGGAAGAGATGACCCACGCCGGAGCAGTTTTACGAAGGACTGCAGCCTGTGGGTCGGACCCCATGATGGAGCAGGGGAAGGATGTGAGGAGTTCTTCCCCCGATGACGAAGCAGTGGCATAAAGCAACGCATGATGACCTGACCATAACCCCCGTTCCCTCTTCCCCCCTGTGCCACTCCGAGTCGGGGGGAAGGTAGTAGAGATAATGTTAAGCCTGGGAAGAGGGAGGGGTGGGGGGAAGTTATCTTGTTCTATGTCTCATTATCCTGCTTTGGTTTTTAGTAATAAATGAGTAATTTTCCCCAAGTCGAGGCTGTTTTGCCTGTAATGGTAACAACTCCCTGTCCTTATCTCAAACCTCGAGCTTTTTTTCTTATATTATCTCCCCCTATTCTCTCAGAGGGTGATGGGAGCGGGAGAGAGACTGCGTAGTCTGGTCCCAATCGGGGCTGAACTACAACGTTTAGCTATGCCCGTATAAAACAAACTACCTCTGCATCAGTAAAGACACCCTGTTAAACTGAAATTATTGTGAGTATGTGTATGCCTAGTCTCTATATAATTTCCACTGACATTTTAATGAAGCACTAAGAGGTCTATTCTTCTATTTTGATAAACTTAAGATTTACACACATAGCTCCCAGTAAGGCTAGCAAGGAGTTTAACATGTAAGTCCCCTTCCCCAAGTGTTGATGGTAGAACCAATGCAAAAGTGCTGTTTTGTTTTTTTTTTTTTCTGACCGATCTTTTTCAGATGTAACATAAACCAAATCTCTGAGACTGGAAGAAGGCAAAAGAAAACGAAAAATCCTCCCTTTCCAACTAATGACTAGTCTGTTTGTCTTTCTTCCATGTTCACAAAAACTTTTTTGTTTTCCCTAGAGTGGCAAAAATCATAAAACAAAAAAATAAGTCTTTACTTACCCCATCAAAAAATCTCACTTAAAGCATGGTTTTACACTTCTTTTATATTTGCAGAGTTTATAATGAAACACTTCCTTGCACAAACTGTTTCCTCTGAACCATTCAAGCTGAAGTCCATGCTATGCTCCAGTAAATTTATTTTTAACTTCCATTTGTTAAATATGACATTTCTTCTAAAACTCCTTGATTAAAATCTTATGCTCTGCAAGCTCAGTCATCACCTTTTTAATTTCTTGAGATATGTTTCAGCATATTGTGGGTCTTTTTTAACAACCGATTTTATGGTTTTTCTACAGACAACAGCAGAGGATGGATTTTGCAGCATAGCTACTGGAAATGGATACCCTCCTTTCTTCTTGCCTCACACACTTGGACACTGCCTCCATATATCTTTATGAGAGCTTCGGGATTACGCAACACCTGTGAAACAAGGCATACTTCTGACATTCAGATTTAGAAATATCCACTGCCACGTAAGTAGTCCAAACCCAGTCAGAATTTAAGCTCCAGTTAACCTCATTTGTGTCTGGGTTGGGTAATGCCAGAGTCTCTGTTGATCTCATGATATTTCCAAAAGGCAGAAGAAGAAGGTGGAGATGATCAAGTTGTATAGAAAGTCCTTGATGTAAAGGAAGGCCTGGAGCATTGTCTAAGCACAATAGCACCTGAAAAAAAATCTACTTGTAAATCCACCACGTAGATCTTTCTTCACTAACCAGAGCCATACTTCGTTACGTGTGTAATGTGGCTAGACCTCCAGCCCTGTCTGAAAGACTGGTTTTGCACAGCAGTGTAGATGCATCAGTTCATTCCATAATAGGAGCACTTTTCTAGCCTATTTTGGAAATGGCTTTTAACTTTTTAACTTTAGAGAAGGAAAAAAGCTACCAGGGGTCAGAGTATAGAGGAATTGAAACTTACATTGTAGCTAATTCCTCTCTTGTCCCCAGAACAGTTAAGGTCATAATGTGACAGAAGCTTTTCTTGAAATGTCTTATTCTGCTACTCGCCAGACAGCTAAGTGGCTTCTACAGTTGCTCAGCATATCTGCAGGCTGATCACAGATTGTCTACTTTAAACATTCTAGAGGCAAATATTTTCTACAAACTATATCTCAGCTCCAAGCTTAATCCTTTGTTATTCTCTGAGGATCTTCAGGTTTATACTGATACTGAATAATTTGTTATAAACTGGCATACACACACACACACACACACACACACAAAAAAAGACAAAAGAAATAAAAATAGGCCCCTAGAAGGTCATCGGGCTGATAAAATTTGCTTTATTGAGAAAGGTGAACTTTAGGTGATTTGTAAAGTACTGCTATACAGAATAAAACAGAGTAAGTGAATTCATCTGTCACTTGTGAATAGGAGTTTTGGTATCACTGCTTGAAGGCTGAACATGGAAATACTCAATGTTGATTAAATGACCATAATTCCTCAAGGTTGTGACATGTCTGATAGGGATGGAAAGCTGTGGTCAGAAAATAAAAGGAATAGCATTTACAATGCAATGGCATGCTCAGGAGGATTTTTTTATTCTCAACTAGCTCAAAAAAAGTATAAATAAAACATAATAGGCTAGATAGATCTCTAGGCATTTGAAATGTCAAATTTCTGATTATGTTTTGAGATAATGTCAGTTCATTTTTAAAAAAATTATTTTGTTGTTCTAGCTGAAAAAGATATAATTTCCACCAATTGCTCATTACACTTATTAGCATTCTTAGAAACTAACTGCTTGCATGAGAATTTGAAGCTGGCGTCGTAACATATCGGGGGATGCTTGCCATTGCTGCTGGTCTCAAGCCTTCCAGGAATTCTGGATTTCTACCCAAAAACTCCATCCAGAAATCAATGCGGCTCAAATCAAACAGTACTGAATAGTCACACTGGCAAGTACGCTCATGAGAAGCTGTGCTGCCAATAAGAAACAGAGCCAGTGGGGAATCACAGAGACAAATGTTGGCTCTAAATCTTGCCCCTAATGGTTGAATGAGTCCTTTTACCTTGGGAAGATTATGTATCTTTTTTACACAAATGCCTTCCTACCAAAATGAAGAGAAGCCAAATAGCTGTTCTACTTTACATAGCCCAAAGATCTAAACATTTAGCCATTTTCTATGATTAATTCTGAACTACTTTTTAGATTTTGTATTTATTTAGGGGTTTTTTTGGTATTTTTTTTAGATTTGTATTTTTTATATAGTTTTTAGATTTTGTATTCATAATAAATGTTGATTCCAATCTTATTTGCCCTGATTTAACACTGCAGCTCTGATTTAGAGCACAAGTGAGATCAGAATTATTTGTTTTTTACATGTGTATGGGTATGTGAAAATAGTCAACTTCAAAAAAATAAATCATAAGCTCAGGAAAAGTAGGTAGTAGCTGGGCCTAAATTTACAGGTACCTTGTTGATCCTGAGTAGGTTAGAATAATCACAAAATCTAAGCACCTGTAGCTCATTTGTACTTTGTAATCACAAAGCCTTGGGGGTAGTTGTTTACGGGGACACCTCAGAGAATGGAGAAAATTCCCCAAATGATGTAATAGCTTCCTGAAACATAGAATTGAATAATTTTTCATATCTTTCAAAGATTGAAGGTCCCTGTGTTAAGTAAATGTTTTCCTTTTAGAGGTTACTGCTGTCTAGATGCCTATGGCTAAGCTCTAGAAACTCCTACCAAGTTCTTTGAGATTCTTCTAAACTGTTAATTGAGAAGATTCACATATTATACAAGGAAATGGATATTTCTGCTTAAAAGTGGTGGTGTTGCTCTTGGATGGAAGATCCATTGGTCATGTTAGTTTGAGGAAATTAGACTTATTTTTCAGGAAAATACAGTTAATGCTAGCTTGTAGGAAATCTTACTTCTCTGCAATCCTTTTCCTTCTTTAAGACTATGTTAGTTTAGAAATGAGGAATGGTAAGGGAGAAAGAAAAAAGGTAGCCTGATTTTGTCACTTGGAGTTGCACATGTGCGAGTATCTGTTCTCCAGAAAATGCTTCTACATTCTTCTGGATCTCAGGCCTTTCCATAACTCTTTCCTCCAGAAATTCTACTCAGGCTCTGACAAAGGCTGGTATCGACACCTTTCTGTCTTCTTTCTGTTTCTTGTAAGCTTGTATGATCTCTGTAATTTTTGTACACTGCCATTTTTAGGCATTTAAATCCTACCCACTGAGACACCAAAAGGGGATTATAGATATCTGATCTGAACAATTAGTTTATATACTGTAATTAGAAATCCAAGTGGCATCCACTCATATTTTAGAGATTTTTATTCTTTTCTGGATTTAAATTACTGCATGCATTTTATTTTAGTGCAGTAAGAACAAAATGGTCATACCTTCAGAAAACCTTATCATGTCATAAAGCTGCACTGTCATCATCACTGGCTTAATCAGTGTCTAGCTTTAAAAAAGCCATCTATTTCACTTCATGATATACAGGTTGACAGGTTGGAAGAATTGTCCCCACCATGTTTTCAGAATCAATGTCTCTTAAATTGTCAAATGGCTGGTTGAATGTGATGAAGTAGTGTGAGAATATTCGCAAACTGTCAGAATTCGGGGCTGCTTCTTTGGGGATTTCTTTATGGTTGAACTAAGCCTTGCACGTAAGCTTTCTCCTGAGCCAGCTTTACCCTTTAAAATTTCCCTAATAAAACTGCATTATAAGGGTATGATTAATGCAAGTGTACTCAGACTTACCATGAGAGTGGTCCTCTCATTCCTACATATTCTCCAGGTGCAATACAATGCCAAAACCTCTCCACTTTTGTGTAATTTATTTAGGAATTGAGTGTCTCCCCTAAGTCCTTCCTGTGCATAGCAATGCTGTGATGATTATGTTCCTACCTTTCAGAAAGAGATGTTATTCCTTTACTTTTTCACTGTTTGTGAGACAATCTCCTCTCTGTGCTATTGATTTGAGTCATGAGCTGGCACATCTTCCAGCACAAATCCACAAGTCAGCAAAAGCACTCGATTTCTGATGGCATGATCAACCTGTCATCCTGTCACAGATGTGAGATTTAGGTTAAAGATACCTAGTACTGCCACTGCTCTAACTGAGCAAATCAATAAAGAGTTTGTAAGAAGGGATAAATAGCTGTTCTGAAGTTCTTTGGGTTGTGAAAATGGAAAAAAAAAAAAAAAGCTGCTATGAATGTTTAACGGTCATAGGAAGACAGGTGTCTGACAGAGAAGCAAAATGAACTAACAGCATAAACTGCCCTCAGGAACTGGGAGCCCTAAGAAATGAATTTCCTGACCTTACTGCAATGGGAGAAGTTGCATGACTGGAAAACATAAATGCTCTATGTTTCTTCCAACTGTGTTGTAAGGATTTATTCTGGGTAGCATCTGAGGGAGGTGTGCAATTACAATAAAATGGGAAATGCATCACATTGGTAAACAAATAATGCTAAAGATAGCAATAATAGTATCTTTCTCTAGTCTCTTTAATTTTCATTTTTTAAAAGTGCTTAGCATGACATTCTTTAATTAAACCTCAGAAAACTCTCCTAAACTAGTAAGTAAACTTAGCTCAATTTTAGAAATTGGTAACTAGGATCAAAAAGTTAATGTGATTTACCTAAGGTCATACAGTTTATCAAAGCAGGAAGAGAACCAAAGTCACTGAAAAGCTTTGCTTTTACCACGGGTGTCTGCTTCCTGTAGCATTTGTTATCTGTTTCATAAACTATATTGGAAATTGTTTGAGGAACCACTGGAACCAACAATACACACTGTACAGAAATGTAGCCAAAATGTAATTTAGTAAAGGAAGTCAGCTTGAATGAGTCAGACCCCATTAATTATCTGGGTTGTTTACCTCTTGGTTGGTTTCATGAGAGTCGGATGAAAACTGAAAAAATAAATAGACCTTGGAAGCTGCAGTCAAAGAATTCACAGTGGTTGCCACTAGATGGCAATGCAATTGAATGCTGCCTGTTTCACTGGGTCTGGTCCAACTGCAGCTGTAGTACTTGAGACACTGCGGTAGCACGAATGGCCCTACCCCTAAACTACAGAGGGATTCTTTGGTGCTAGCTATCCAAATGCAAAATGAAAAATTGTTCACAAAAGCTTGTAATCAACGCATTTGAAACTACAGCACAATATATTATGTTGGTCTGGAATAATTACTTATTTGCTATGCGTAGCCTAGACAGGTACGAAGCTTGTGCAACTAAAGCACAACCAGCAGTTGCATCAATGCTTTTTTTCCTAGGTACTGGCTGAGGGCTTATAATTGAACTACCTCAAGTTTCCTGTATAATCTTTGTCATATTATTTACATGCGGCCAGGCACTTTTCTGTAAAATTCCCAGCTTAATTTCACAGTAGTTAAACCCCTCATTTTGGAAGTAGACTGTATATTTTGAGCCTGGAGTTTCCAAGCTCCAATTGTTGTGAAGAAAAGGTTACAAAGATATATTCTAAAAGTAACAAAATTAAAAATCTGATCAATAAACATAAATCAATAAATTATTTTTTTTTTAAAAAAAAAGAAAAACAAAATCAAGACAAGATTCTGATTTTTTAAATTAAAGATCAGATTTTGAGGGTTTAACTAATAATTTCGTAATCTCAGAGGAAGAGTATAAAAAGCAGAGAGACTCATAAGCTCTAAAACTCAAAATATGGTAATTCCTTCAAACTGTTTATTTTAATATTTCTAATGATTGCTGCTTTCTTTACAAAATGCAATTGTGCTACTCAAACTATATGAAAAAATAGAGCTTTTCCCATTCTTTTCCCCCTATTGCCTGGATGCATAGGGGAACAAAAATGCTTAGAATGCTTGTTAGGAAAGTGCTTTGAGATCCTCAACATAATGTAAAAAGTTCTTCAAAATGACCTTGTAATTTCTTCCATCATTGCTGATTTATCTGGAAAAATTATAAATCAATAGGTGAAAGGGAAATGGTATGAGAAAATGTTCTAGGAAAATAAACATTAAAAAAAAAGAGAGAAAAAATGAAAGAACAACAGAATTCTTAAATGAATAAAGAAGGCTTACTTGAAATGTTAAAGAGGGCTATCTGAACTTATGTGGGTGTTTCACCAAGAGGTCAAGAATAATATGAAAGGAGCAAAGACAAATTGGAATTGTAGAATACAAGAGCAATAAAATAAAATAAATCAGTTTTAAACGACCAGATTTGTGATCCTCCAGAGAGCACTGTGGCAAGAAATCCCAGTCTCATCTCTTCCTGCCCACACACATTCTTTCTAATAAGATCAAGACTACACAGGGAGCTCCGTGGCTCATTTGAGATCTATTTAGCTACCCTAAGGAATGGACTAATTTTTCATTCATTTCAACCCTTCCCCCGCCCTTCCTCCACCATCCTAAAAAACTCCAACAGTATAGTGATGGTAGCATCTGTCATGCAGTGATACAGCATGAGATCTGAAGCTCTTTGCTTTCCACGTGCATAGGTCTGGACCATAGGGAGAGTTTTGGGGTTCCAGATGCTGAGGATCA
>WHYT01015522.1:0-47066 GCA_009806455.1 Tetrax tetrax | reverse complement strand
GAAAAAAAAAAAAAAAAAAAAAAGAAAAGAAAGGAAAGGAAAAAACCTTCCAGACTTTTTGCAGTTTCAAGAACTGGACTTAACAAATAAATAGTTCATGATGTGCCAAAATTGAATTGCCAAATGATTGACCACATCCTATATTGCACAAGGAAAAGGCCACTGCTGTTTTTACAAGTGTGTTTCATTCAGCGTTTGACTTCATCGTGTAAATATTACGGAGTTGGCTTTTCAGAAATTAACCTTTATTATAGAGTAGCTGCAGACAGGGTTGGAGAAGGAAGGAAGCGTAGAAATTAGGGGATAGGAGAACCCCAGAATGCCTTAATCTCAGATTTCCTGAACCGAAACTGCTGAAGTCTAAAAAAAGTTCTAGGGAGCTCAGAACAAAGAAATATATTTTAAAAGCTGCTTGCTCTTACATCTGAAAAGCTATAAGGAAAAAAAAAGTATATATATTTTCAGGTATGGAATTTCCAGGGTAATAGGCAGATGAATAGTATGTTACCAAATTTCTACAGCTGTGGAAGATTTTTATTTTCATTTTTCCAATCAGAACTTTCAAATGATATTTAACAGTTTTGAAAAGCTTTTCAAAAAAACTTAAATGGCTTAGAAACTACTGTGTGCTTCAGTGGAATTTCAGTTTCTAAGGCTCTTCAGTGCATTAGAAAGTTCCTTGTGAGAATATAAGCAGCAGAGTGGCAAAGCTGGACAAAGTAATCCAGCTTCCATTCTGCATTTTGGTGATACTTTCATCTTGAACTCCTTGTACTGATAACTAAAAATTAAAAGTTTCTGAGACAGAAACTTAGCCTTTCCTGAGTATATGATCAGTTTTGAGATAAGTGGAAATTTAAAAAAAACAAACCACCAGCAAAAAGCCAAACATTCTGGGAGTTGTCATTAAACTTGGGCCAGAAATATCAAACCAGTATATTATGTTCCTAAAATTCAAGAGCTTTTCAAATTCTTTGTGTGTTCCAGGTTCTTTCTTCATTGGAAAGTGGAGAGTATTGAATAGCAAGGAATTCCTGTAAATAGCTCCCTTCTAGCCTTTTGGTCTCACAGGCTGCTCCAGACAGAATGGATTTACAAGGTATGAGGAAGATATGAACTAGCTTCCCTTCCTCCCTTAATTCACTAATAGTAAATGTGGCCTATTTTTTGGTCACAGATCATAGTCACAGGTCACAGCCATTCCCTTCTGCCCGTTTCCCTGATTCCAGCCGGTCAGGGCTGTAACCCAAGCCATTGTAATTTTATTTCTTAAGAAAATGTGAACATAGAACTTAGCAAGTGGTGTAGAATGAGTTGGTTGCTTATTATAAAGTCAAAATAGAAAGGAAATGGTGTGATCAGTTCAGGTAATTCCTGGTTTAATATAGTATTAGTCACTAAAAAAATTACTTTCCTTGTTCTTTCCCTATCCTTCCTTTTCTTCAAGTATCAGGATCCGTGGTATAAAGTAGAACTAATAACACTGCCTAATGTCACAGACTATGTATGAGTCTTAATTAATTAACACATTAAAACTACTTAGAGAACTCAGTTAATAGAAGTGAGAGAACCAGAGATTATTGTTGATCACTTCTTGCATCTGCTTTTCAAAATATATATATTCATTTACCTAGCCACTGGGAAATTCTTTAAGCAATATATAGAAAATGAAATCATGTTTTATGCACACGCATATCTTAGTCAGGTGAATACACCTTAAGGTCACTGACCATATTCAGAATGAAACTAAAGGAGTGACACTCTCGTTAACAATAATAACAATTCCTTCATTCTGAAACTAACCACACTCTGTTGATTAACAAAATGTACTGCTAATATTATGCTCCACATCGGTTAACTATGTACAATAGTTCACATTCTTTTTGAATTGTAAAGACTTTTCTTGTCTCAGGGTTGGTTTTGGGGTTGGTTTTTTTTCAGTTGGTTTGGGTTTTGGGGGTGTTTTCTTCTTGTCATTACTTTGTAGGGCAAAGTACTTTTTTTTGAGTAACATTGTTCTTTGAAAATGCAGAGCTAGTATCTATTTCAGTAACATATAACAGCTTCCTCTGGTGGGTTCAGCTATGATCCAGTGATAAAAATTTAATGACAAAGGTAAAGAACTGTAAGTCATGTTTGGTAAAGAGTGAATGGGTGTGAGTTCTGAAGACAACCAAAGAGGTGATGGGAAAACTAACATACTGGAAGTGCCTTGAAATGGTAGCTGACTTTTTGTAGAAATTACAGAAACAGAAGATGAGGCTGCAGGCTAGGAATGTATTAATAAGAAGTGGAGTTTAGTCTAGTGGTTTCTAGGATTGTAAGCTATGGAGAGAGTTCCAAATTCCAAATGAAATCCAATCCAAGTTCAGATGTTGAGATGATCTGCTTTAAACTCAACCCCATATTCAAAGTGGAAAACTTATATCTGACAATATATTGGATTAAGACTTCTAGGGCACCTGGTC
This sequence comes from Tetrax tetrax, assembly GCA_009806455.1. Lineage (NCBI taxonomy): Eukaryota > Metazoa > Chordata > Aves > Otidiformes > Otididae > Tetrax > Tetrax tetrax. The sequence goes on along the minus strand of WHYT01015522.1, from coordinate 44,598 downwards.
AAACTTGACCTTTTTTTTTTCCTAGAAAAAAACCTCCTATCTTACTTCTTTGCATTACAAGCAAGTACAAGAAGAAGGAAAGACAGTAACCAATATCTTCCTACCTCAGCCACAGTGAACTGACAGAGTAATATCTTGGAGAAAAAAGTTGTATTACACATTAATGTGTAATACATATATAATATTTATTATTCCCTTTCCCCACACCACTGCTTTATTGAAATGAAAGCATTTTAAAATGTTTTTCAAGATGGATATTTTATCCTCTCATTTCCACTAATTGTCATTTTTTTTTCCCCCAAACTATGAGTCTAAAGATGTCATGACTAAGATATATCCCCACTTTGAACTGATACATTAATGAATGGTAAAATCTCAGTTGCTTTCTTGAAAACTCCAAAACAGACTTAACCAATATTTTCAGAACGGTTAATTTAGAAATGTCCAAATTATACAATTTCTGTGTGTTTTGTTTGCTTTTTAGTTAAGTGGTAACGGTTCTGGTCATCTTTTGTATATTTTTTCCAGTTCAACTGAATGATCTTTCAAGAGGTGTAACTCTTACTATTTACATCATGTAGAACTTTTTTAAAAAGAAAATTAAATGTAATGCTGTTGGACTCCTGTTTCTGTAGATTTGATCCTTCTCATTCATTTTCCCCCTTGCTTAGCATTTTGTGCCGTTTTAACCTAAACTTCCTCAACACCAGTATAAGTATATAGATAAGGGAGAGTGGTCACTGGGAAAGGTTTCTAAGAGGAGTCATTTAAAGTCCATGTGGAAACCCAACTGGATAAAGACTCAGTCAGCTTAATGTAATATTGAAGTTTGTTCTGCTTTGACCTGGGGTTTGGAATAGATGACCTCCAGGGGTTACTTTCATTTTAAATTATTTTATAATTTTGCTATATTTGAATTCATTTGCCAATATGCTCAGTGTATTGAGCGTTCCACCAGTCCACTCCCATAAGATCATTAATTTAGAAATGATTGTCCTGGAAAGCCACTTACTAATTATGGGACTGATTGTAGCTTTTTTTAACACAACTTATGCTTCTCCAAATAGTACTCATCTTCCTCTTTATTCAGTGTTTGTTAGGTATGGGAGGAAATGTTTGTGGCCAAACTGACAAAGGAAGAGGGTGTCTGGGATATTAATGTTCTTTTTGTGCACAAACATAAAGTATGTTTGATTTAATAGAATTTCAAATTCTATGAAAAGGAGACAAATTTCAAGAAGGAATAAAAATAAAATATTGCTGAGAGAATGCAGGAAGCGTGTGACTGTTTTAAATAAAGGGTTAAAATTTTGAGGCTAAATGAGTTATTCTCAGAAGATATTAGATTTTGAAAAAGTTTTGTAGAACATTTTGAATTGACTTGTCACTGAGTTTTCAGCAATTAAGTGGCTCAAGTGGTTCTTAAAATCTAGGAAAATTCCTATTAGAGAAAAAGAATAAAAAGAAAAAAACCATATTGTAGCTTCAAAAGAAATTCACTGTACTTGGGAAGAAAAAAGAAATAGCTAAATTAAGAGGAATAAGGCAGGAGAAAAAGAAAGAAAGAAAGAAGGATATAAGACAGAAATAAGTTCAGATTTTCTCCCATATTTCATATCTCTGTTTATATTCTAACAGTTTTGAACAATGAATGCTGGGAATAGAGAATTGTGATTTGAATGAAAGAAACATCTAAGTCCTTCAAAAAACCTAGAAGTTTTTTTCAGGCTTTAAAAACAAATGTTGGTCTACCCCTTCTCTTTCTTACACTGGGAAACCAAAAGACTGTATCACTGGAAAAGTAGAGTCTCAGGCACCTTCCAGACTAAATAAAAGTTGAAGAACCAGAACACAAATTACATCCCAAGATATTTTGGATAATATTTTTCAGGTTCTGCTGGTCAAGAAAAAAAAGGAAGTCTGTATGTTGAGCCACTCTCATTATGAAATGCTGTACATTGCAGGTAATATATTTTATATTCCATGTTCTTTACAAAGAAACAGGTTATACTTGGTTTGGGATTTTTTTTTCTTGTCTTTTTTTTTTTTCCCGTTATATTTCTGTTTTACAGTTATTTCACCTAGAGTCATTAATGATACACTTTCTTTGGAAGGACAAGGGGTAATGGTTTTAAAATAGAAGGAAGTAGATTTAGACTAGATATAAGGAAGAAATTTTTACAAGGAGCAAAGTGAAACACTGGAACAAGTTGCCCAGAGAGGTGGTAGATGCCCCATCCCTGGAAACATTCAAGGTCAGGTCACCTGATCTAGTTGAAGATGTCCCTGTTGCTTGTAGGGGATTTGGACTAGATGACCTTTGACGGTTCCTTCCAATCCTAACTATTTTATGATTCTATGACCTCCATGAGAACAGCCTGGAGGAAGACAGGTTGGAAGCAGCTCAGCCCGGTGTCTCCATTTAAGTCTAAAATGAGCAGGTTTTAATGCTTTTTAGCAGTTGTGGATATAGTCCTCAAACTTGCTAAGGAGATCCTAGATCCTAGATGGGGAAAAGCATCGAGCCTATTATTTTATAAAGTTTAATTGAACTATTTAAGGAAGTGCATAAAACGAGTGTTACTGAGTGCTGTACAACCTTTTCACCTAAGTAATAAAAATATAAGCTCCACGAGCTTATTCACAGCCCTAGTGAGAATAAATTATCTTAGAAATTTGTGTTGTGCCTTTTCAGGTTTTCATTCTTTTTTTTTTTTTTTTTCTGGAATTTGCAACAGTTAGAGATGTTGTGAAAGACATATTTTTGCCTCTTCAAGAATTTTAACATCTTGAAAGGGATAGGGCAAACAATCCAGCACATCTAAGTCTTCTATTGAACTCTATATCAGATATTGAATAAGAAGAATTGGTGCAAATTTCCTACTTCGTTGTAACTGAGAAGTTAGATAATTTACTTCTACAGAATATATAATGTTTTTTTTTTTCTTACGCCTTTCTGAGATATGAAGTTGATAAGCAGACATGGAAAGAATGACTATGAGTAGATCACTGTTGATCAACAGCCTCAAAATGCAAATGTGGAATTAATTTTTTTTTAAAAAATATATATACCTCACTAATTTCAGTGGAAAGTGCATATCGAGTTATCCATAATAACACTCAATAAATTTGATTTAAAATCTCTGTCCTAGCAGTTCATAATCTCCCAACCCATCTCAATGCCCTTGTCTTTGATGTGTTGCCTTTGCAATATCAGTTGTAAATGTAATGAAGGGTATTTTAGCTGAGCTGCACAAATCTTCACTTCCAGTTAAGAAAGGCATATAGAGCTGGAAATCAGAGTCTGCAAACCATCATGTCTGCAGTCATATATACTGTGTCAAATATAACCTGGATCAATGCCTGTTACAGGGACAAAGATGCAAGAACTGCAGTAGAATAGATCAATTTCAAGGAGTTACAAATATAGAACCTGGCAAAGAGGATCATAACAGCACTGCTAGTTCACAGGAAATCTTGTAAGAACAGCAAATGATTTTGCAGTGGACAATGAAGGAGTCAGTAGCCATGGACAAACGGAATGCTAATGATAGTTGTGCAAGCCAATGTAATGACAAAAATAGTGATGGCAGCTAGATGTGAAAAGCCAAAGGCAGGAGTATCCAAAATTCAGATGTTAAAGGAAAAGGTTATTCCTGATGTAAGAGTTATGTGAAATTAATTAGGAAATACAAAATTTATTACTGTGCCACTGGAAAAACTATTCCCACTTCTATTTGAATACTAGTATGAAGATCTTTGTTTCCTCAAGTGGATTAACTCCCTTTGAGCCCCCTGATCCTTTAGCAGTCTAAAAAAAAAAAAAGTGAATTATAAAGAGAAAGAAAATCTTAAACAGCACAATCAGCTATCTCATTTCAAATCAGAACATCTCCATTTTGCTCTGCAGATGAGGGAAGAGAATCTAGATGGATTCACAGTTTGGAGATGATGGAATGTATAATAAATTACTAGAATAAATACAGTAATTGATCATAGAAGAAGAAAGCAAGGGATTTTATTTTACATACGCAACTAGAAGAACCAAAATTTGTAAAATTTCTTTTACCAAAAAAAAGAAAGATATTTGACAAGATATGGCAGATGTTGACTATTTTTCTACAGCTGATATACCAGAAGGATTCTGGCAGTTGTTATTGGGAGAGAAAAACAAGCATCAACACTATCCACTCAGTCTCTAAAACCTTTCTAGCTTTCACCAGATCCAGTGATTATTGAGTATTATATATTTGATTGGGTGCGGGGAAGGAGGGAAGCTAATTTCTTTTGGTTTGATTCTAAGCTGCTGTCTCACAATTTTTCTGGGACTCCATTAATTTCCGTATTATTGTGAAATGAATAATATACTTTGCAACTCCACAGCACTTGTGCTTTCATGGACCTGTATCATGTTTTTATGATTTTTTGTTAGCCTTTTGTATGGACCTTTTCTGAATTCTCTGAGCACTAAACTGTTCTGAGATCCTACTGTTAATCTTCTTCCATTTTAAAATATTATTATTTAATCCTACACTTTATTGCCTTTCAACCAATAATTAATTCACAAAAATCTTTCCTACAACCTGCTGGTACCCTTCTTCATTAAGGACCTCTGAGGAAAAACCTCATATTCAGGAAAGCTTTTTGAAAATCTGAGTATATTACACACAGTAAGAGTAAAGATTATTTACATATTGATAGAGGATTGATTCTTTGTGTTATCATTCTGTACTACTGTTTGTTCTGTTTGTTGTTGTTTGGCTGGAAATAGTATCTTTAAGACTTTTTAAGGATACTAGAACTTTTATTGATTCTTTAGGAATTGTGCACCTAATGTCCAGTGATCATGAACTATATGTCAGACATTATAAGAAGAAAGCTTTGGTCAGATTAGCATTGAGACACCTAAGCAGCATCTTAATGGCTCTCTAACTGTTTGACTGATTGGTTGAAGATATTTTAGTTTTAAACTTTAGGAACAAAATACTTTCTATGTTCTTGTCATTATCTGTAATGTCTACATGACATATTGTGACCATAACTGGTTGCCAAATAAGCTGCCCTGAAAATAGGTCTGGTCAAAAACTTTCTGACAAAGCACATATATCAAGAGAAAGCTATATTTTTATGACGTTGATACAAAGGAAGTGGCTGTTGTCAGTGGTGTTTTATCAAGGAGTGTGAAAAATGCAAAAAATATTTATCCGGTTTTTAGAGATATTTTCACAGGAAAAAAAAAACCTGAAATATTCTTTTAATTCAAAATTGAATTTCCATGGGTTCGTTTTCAATTTTTTTTTTCAAACTATGGAAAATTTTCTTTTTAGTTCAAAGTATACTCATGAGTCCTAGTGTCACTTCCCTTATCTAGCTCCCAAGTAATTCTAAAATGCCACTATGCAAAGTTTAGGGGAGAAAAGTTTTATATTATAGTAGTGGTTTTAGATATGTATAGATATAGCCCCCTTCTCCACTGTTGTCTGGTTTATTATCAAGGAGATCTTTGCAAAATGCTAAAACCCCACTATCTTGATTCTTAGAGCTGAAACTTCAGTATTTAAATTAGACGACCTAGCTTCTTGTGTAACTGTAATTATCCACTCACAAGCACCAAATTGGCTTCCACAAAAAGCACTTCATTATGGAAAGTAAAAAGGTGAAGGAAGGAAGATAAGAGAAATACAGTAACTGACAGTAGCGCACTACAGGCAAGCTATCACTCCACAGGATATATAAGTAAGACTCCAAGCCCGTTATCTTCCTAAAGGGTTGTTGACGGGATACTTAGCTGCTAACCTACATCCACTCACAATACACTTGAAGTTAATTAGCCTGAAAGAATCTCAAATTTCCCAGGCTCTAGCATGGATCTTAGAATGGGCTGCTGTGTAGGGAAGTCTATCCTAAGTAAAAGATGATCTAGAGGATGCAAGCACTAGCTGAGTTTTGCAGATGTTTGTTCTATGCTCCCACCTTATGATGACTTCAGATCTTCAGAGACGACGAAAAATCTTTTCCACAAAAAAACAGGAATGCTTCCTTAAATTAAACCACTCTCTAATTTGACAAAATGTTTCCCTGTGCACTTTAATCCAAAATCTGTATTCCAAGATTTAAGCTGCAGAATTAGCTTAGAGTGACCAAAACTTGGGACACAGCTTTGCTGCACTGGATTTTCCCAATATGATTCATCTCTTAGTTAAGATATGGATATTTTCCACAGAAGTAACCCCAATATTATCAAAAACTGAACAGAAATAAGACCTGCTTGATATGTGCCTCACTCCATTGTATTCAGATTCCCTTGTTCTCACCTACTGACGATGGTGTTTGCACTGTTCTGGATGTCCTTTTCCTTGCAGCCCCCGCAGTACAGCTGCTCTAAAACACTAACCAATATCTCTAATACATCTGTGCATAATAACATTATACGCAGAAATATAATAATTTGTCTTAGCAATATAAGTGTACAGCACAGTAGTCTTAAAGAGGCACCTTTAAGTATCAAAATCAAATTAGAAAAAATATATATTCCTTTGTGTCATTTCTTCTACAATCTCCCCATTTTCAGGACAGAATGCACTGTTTACACAACCAAAGCTCCTTCGAGCATTTCCTTTTCAAAAGATTACAGTCAACGTGACATGTTTTGGTAGCTGCCAAGGGAGCTTTTTTGCTACAACACCTCACTATGAGAAAAAAGTATAAAATGTCAAAGTACCTAGAGACTGTAGTCTGAAGAAAAAGAAAGTGGGAGGGCAGTGGGAAAGCTTCAGTAACATAAAGCCATGAACACTCGTGTTTTCATTTGAAAGCACAGGAACAGGAGTGTTTACTTTAGCCACTTAAAACAACAATAACTGAGTCAGAAAACATCATTATACTGAAATTAAGGAAACTATGCATTTATAAAAACAGTCTCCAATAACAAAGTCTTTTCTGGAGAAACGCTGCCTTCTCTGTTGAATAGTAAGCGATCATTTTGTGCTGAGCTAATTATTAGTAGCTTGAAATGGACAGAGGTAACAAAGTGCAACCCTGTGAAGTTTTCATTGGTGGTGGTAGTGTTACCCTGTCCCTAAATGTATGGAGATTTTCCTTCCTTCACTTGCTGTTTCTTTCCAGTGCATTTTTAGAAACCAGCGCTACTGTCAGTTTAGTAGAGAAAGAATCTTGAATTTCCCGGACTGTAGCACTAGAAAGAAAAAAAACAAGTAAAAAATGAAAGTAGCTGTCAATGTAGAACTAGAACAAATCCCATAAAGGAATGATAATCTTACAAAACTAAATCCTGCTTACTTACAAAAAAAAAAAACAAACAAAACAAAACAAACCCTTAATGAAGTAAGGACAAAATTGACAAATAGTGGATAAAGCTGTGCAGTAACAGTTTTGCAAAACTGAGGTTGATAAATGATGTTCCACATAAGAGAACATCTTCAACAAGCAAACATTGGCCCTACTGAAATCTGAGCAGAGTCAAATGGTTTACAAAATTATATAAGGTGTTGGTTTTTAAATTCTTTCCCTACTGTTAGCAAGCAATCTGCATACTTTAGGGGGGAATATTTCTATAGGAAACTTGTTCCTTCATGTAACCATAAACTGGTGCTAGATTTTCCATCGTAAGTACCTTTACTAAAGCAGTTTGGTCATCAGTCAGTGATATAATGTATAAAATATACTTATATCCCTTTGAAAACAAGAACTGTGTAACTTTATGCTTTTCTGAATAAAAACTTAGTCAAGTATATGCTTGAAGTTAAAGGTGTGTGTTATTATCTGGCTGAATCATACCTAAATTCTAAAGTTAGGGATTTAGATGTGGCCTTGCCCTAAAGCAGATACCATTGATTGCTATTTTTATTTTTATCTAATGTATGCTTGCTGGAGAGATTTTATCTCAGTGTAATTTCTGATATAATTGCCTTGCAGATATTCAGTACTATTGAAAACATGCTTGTTCTGGTTTGGTGCCTAAACAGGAATTAAGGCTGTTATCCAGAGGAACATAGGTGTTAAAATAGCAGCTTATGTCATTTCCACATTGTAAATGTATTTGTTTTCTCTGGGTTGGTAATAAATTCTCTAGTTCACATTTTAAAAGTGTTTTCCAGACTTTTCAGACTGTTTTAAATCTATCACTTAAAAATGTTTTTTTGAACTGCTAATAACAAAACCACTCAGAAAAAAAGCCTCTGAATTTTTTAATGACTCTACCCACAGAACCTAGTAAATGGAAGCTTGCATATTGTTTTCTTGGAGATAATTTAGTAACAGGTGGAAGGTATTTGAAAAGCACACACAGTGTAGGTATACATCTAAATTAATGGAGTGCTCCTGGTACTGTAACCCTTGCTGTAGCGGAATTCTGTCCTTGCTTGCATATTCAAGGAAACTGGTATATAACTATGTTAAAAGAAACTTCCCTCCCACCCCCCTCAACAAAAAAAAAAAAAAAAAACAAACCATAGGTGAGTGTAAAAGGAAAAAAAAAGTCTCCTTTTACATACTCTTTATAATAACATTGTATTAATTTCACCTTTTTACTAACCTTAGCTCAAAGTCTAACCTCCCTCTCCAGAAAGAAAGTGAGTCATTTCCATCCTCTTACACTATAGTTCAGTCTTTGAAAATGTCTCTCTGGACATTGAGTGAAGGAGTCTAGCAACTTTCTGCTCAAAATATATGCACATATTAGACATTTCAATGTCTTAATATAGACTGTTTATGTACATAAAGTTGAATGGAATTAATGTGGACCTTCATGTCTATCTTAGAATCATAGAATAATTTGAATAGTTTGAGTTGTAAGGGACCTTTAAAGGTCATCTAGTCCAACCCCAATGCAAGGAGCAGGGACATCTTCAACTAAATCAGGTTGCTCAGAGCCCCGTCTAACCCAGCCTGGAATGTTTCCAGGGATTGGGCATCCACCATCTCTCTGGGTGACCTGTTCCAGGTTTCCACCACCCTCATTGTAATTTTTTTTCCTTATGTCAAGTCTGATTCTACCTCCTTCTATTTTAAAACCATTACCCCTTGTCATGTCACAGTAGGCCCTGATAAAGAGTTTCTCCCCATCTTTCTTATAAGTTCCCTTTAGGTACTGGAAGACCGCTATAAGATCTCCCCATAGCCTTCATATGTAAGAATTTGTTACAATGATTTGGCAGGACAAATATGTGAAGCTATGTTCCTGCTGAAGAAGGATGTGGAAGATGGCTTTACAGGTCACAGATGGGTTTCTCTGTTTTACAAAGGTAGGCTCCAGTTCAGAAACTAAGGTTGTAGATAACAGTAGGAACTATTTATTTTTTTTTTTAGTGGTCGCATCCATACTGTAGTATTATATACTTGCTCTCTGTGCATATATTTCCCATGGAAATAATAAGGGTTACCTGAGGTTTTGAACAATGAATATTTGGCCTTTTTTTTTCTGAGCCACAAGAGAAGAATGAATATTAAAATGGACTTCTAAATTGACCGTTGGGAGAGTCTTGGTGAGAAAATAATACCCAATAGTGCATTTGTATTCCAGACATATCTATTTTAGTTCCTTGGATATAACTTTTTATGTGTTCAGTTTACAAAACTATACTTGCAAACACATTCTACCAGGAAGAATACTCTTGAATAATACATTCCATCACAAATACTAATCAACAAAAATGCAGATACTCTCTTTATAGTTTACTTTACCTTTTGAATACGGAAATCAAAGCATACTCTCCCTGACTGTTTAAGAATATAAGCATGCAATTCAGGGAGCAGAAAGAATAGGATATAGTTGTATTAGATAATATTCAAACTTAGTTGATCAATAAACAGATTAATGATTTCCCATAGTAACTAACTATTCTGCTGTCTCTTCCAGAAACATTTATTGTAATATCTGTCCCATTTCAGCTTCCTCACCTCCAGCCTCACTTCCAGTCATCTATTCTTTTCCAGAAAATTTTGATTTTTCTATCCTCCTACCTTTTCTAAACACACTGCTACAAAACTATGCAACCGTATCCCTTCTCCCGGCCCACCTGTCACTGCTGATCAGTAAACCTGTCCTCACTGCCCTTGTATAGCAAGTGAGTCTCTTAAGATCTTCAATACAGTCAGACTTGTCCCTCTGACTTTATTAAAATAATGGATAAGTTTTAAATTCTCTCCAAACATCATTGTTACCTCTTTGCAAATTTTCAGGCTTCCTTTCCAAAGACAACAATTTTAAATTTTGCTTCTGAATTTGTCTTCTTTTGTTGCCAGTCCCCTCACCTGTAGTGCTGCCTAACACAAACTTAGTAAAAATCTTAATATTTACACAGAATGGTTTACAAAATGCTCAGATCAAGAATAATTTATTTCAATACAATCTTTGGATACTTCCGAATTAATAAATTAGGACTTCCAAAAAAGCTTGTGGATAATTTCAGTTTTGTCTCTAATTTATCTGATAGCTGCCTAACATAGCCTGATACATTGTCCAGCTTTTCAATCAGCCTAATCTGCATAACAGTTTTATTACGATAATTACTCTTCTACAACAGAACAACAAAAAAGGGACATTTTTAAAAAAAATAGTAATTATTATTATTATGTATATGGCTGAGACAAAAGACCAGAGCTGCACTGTGATAGAAAAACGGCCCCAACCTGCAGTTCATGAACGTGTTGTAGGTAAGGGCCTTCACATTGTTCATGAACTAATTTTTAATTACCATTAATTACCCATTAAAAAGTTAAAATTTGGGCTGCCATTGTTACAACTGAGATCAACAGAGGCAATAAATATTTTCTGCAGTTTTGTAGTTGCTCAGCATTGTTGACCACACACACCAAAGCTCTAGTGCACTGAATTAGATGGTGCATAAGAACCAAACAAAAATACAGTCTGTCTTGTGAGTCTATACTTAAAGATACAATGAAGGGAAAATTATATATTTTCAGAGATAAACAGGTGTTCTGGTTTTGTTTGGTGAGGGGGGGCCTAAGGTGGTAGCTTCTGTAGGAAGCTGCTAGAAGTTGCTCCCCTTTGTTCAGTGGACTCGGCCAGGCCTAGGGTGGACCCACTGCTGGCCAAGGCCAAGCCAATTGGTAGCAGAATGTTCCGTGATAACACCTCTGCGATAACGTGTTTAAGAAGGGAAAAAAAAAAAAAAAAAAAAAAAAAAAAAAAAGAGAAGATGTGAAGCAGCTGAGCCGGGGCAGAGAGGGGGAGGTGTGAGCCTTGTGGGCCTTGCAGGCCTGCCCCTCTGGCCTCCTGCCGGGCAGCCGACTGGGCCCAACTCGGGCCTGGCCTGGCTGCAAGAAGTGGAGAGGAGATAAGCAGTGAATAAGATGTAAAAAGGATCCTGTGAGGCATCTACCAGCCTGTTGTGAGGAACGGCTGCAGGCATCAAGGTCAGTGAAGAAGGAGGGGGAGGAGTAATGTGGCTCCTAGCCAAGATTCCCTTGCAGCCTGTGGTGATGACCATGGTGGAGCAGGTTGTCCCCCTGCAGCCCATGGAGGTCCACGGAGGAGCAGAGATTCACCTGCAGCCCGTGGAGGAGCTAGTCCACACTTTATCTTTGGTGTAAAATACTTTTTTGGAATCTGATGCAGCTGACCCTTTTTTACTATTTTAATCTAATACTTACTTTCATTCTCTCATGTTGCAACTACTGTTTTCCTTGCTTTTTCTTGTTAGGTAATTCTAAACAATTATCATATCCTCATCACTCCTTCCTCATTACTGAGCCAAGTTGCCCATATTTAGCTTATTTAAAGTATTCTTCTAAATAATTTCTTCCAAATCTTTAATATTCTTTGTTGTTATTCTATGAGTTGCTTCTTGTTTTTTTCACTTATGCCCTGGTTTCAGCTGGAATAGAGTAAATTTTTCTCTTAGTAGGTGACATGTTTTGGATTTCATGTGTGAAGAATGTTGATGAACACACTGATGTTACAAGTTGTTGCTAATGAGAACAAGGACACTGTCAGGCTTTGCAGGTCTTGCTAATGTGCAGATGCAGGAAGCTGGGGGGAATTATAGCCAGAATAATTGACCCAAGCTGGCCAAAGAGAGTAGTTCATGCCATAAAGGTCATGCTTAGTATTTAAGTGCGGGCTGGCCGAGGGGCACATCTTTCCCTCTTGGTCTTTTGCTTAACGCTCAGTTTTGTTTCCATGACTGCTGCTTGGGACAGGCTGTATTGGTCATTGGGATGGTGGGTGATTAGAAATTGTGCATTGTTTGTTTTGTATATTTTAATATCCTTGTATTTTGTTATTATTGTAATTTTCTTTTGCTATTCTGGTAAACTGTCTTCATCTTAACCCACAATTTTTCCTTTCTTCCCAATTCTCTCTCCCATGCTGCTGGGGAGGGGAAGGGGGAGCGAGAAACTGTGTGGTGACTATGGCTAAACCACAACTTGATTTAAATGTGATGCCTCAAGTTGAAAGCATTTATCTCACAGACTTGTCAGCAGTACGTATCTTACTTCGCAGCTTATATTGTAAGCCAAGTATTCCTCTATATTACACTCTCACGTTCCTTGCACACATCTGTGACAACTTTCAACAACAAAAAAAAAGTTGGGGGTGGGGGAAAAGTAGTTCACAAGTGAGCAAAAAAGGGATTTTCACTAGTTCTGATGATCATTTGGGGGGGTAGTTGAAACAAAATTGAGCAGTGCTACTTATGAGACATACACTGTGATGTGCTGTGTGTTCAGATGAATTTTGCAGTGAATTGCACTCATCTGCCTTGTTTATCTAATGCAGTTGGCTGCCTGCAAAATCTCTCCTCTGTGTCAAACTACATTAGCAGGATTGTCAATGTAAAATTAATTTACAAGCCTGGCAACTGGTAGAACTATCCCTTCAGGGCTTGGAGGTTAAATATCAGTCTGAAGCGATGTTTTCTAAAAAGCTTTATATAACTGAGCAATATTTCGGGCAAGCACTTAATGTTTCAGCTGATGGAAGTCAGCAACGGAGAAAAGACAAGACAGACAGTTGAGGGGATGTGTTGGGTTATAGCTTGCTGGTCTCACCACCGTACCAAAAGGTTACAATGTATAAGGATGTATAAGCTTTTAAGCGCTATGTCCATGACTGTGTATGATTGCATTTGATACAAGGTGCTAGTGACCCAGTCAATTTGTGGTATTTTCTACTGGATGAGTGTTTATCTTGAAATACATATTTCTTACACGAGTAAAAAAGGTTAGGTCAAACTCTTAATCAGAAGTTTTTATCAAAGAATGGTAAGAGAGAGAAACCAAGAGTCTGGATTCTTTTGAATCTTTATTATCAGCCTACTGTAGGTGTGGCCTAAACATCTCAGCCAGAAAGCAATGATGGTTTCTGCTTCAGGATTAATCACTGCAAGATTTCCTTCCTTTCTTTCACTAAACTGAGATTTTTATGATGTGACCCATTTTATCTTAAGGTAGAATGTATAATATACCTATACATATCTAAAGCATAAATAACATGCTTAGATTGATAATATCTTGGAAGCTCTTGTTTCTTTTCTCTGGCTCCTATTTACATTTAAAAATAAGAGAGATCATAAGGCAGCCTATCATCCTTAGTTTGATCTGAGGCTGTTTTACAGCCAATTCAGCCCATATCTACTTTGAGTTAATTAAAAAATGCATATTCTCTTCTGAAAGTTCATTAGTTCAGAAGCCTAGGTAGAGACCTGGAACCTACCACACCTACCCTCAGGGTTTTACCCTTGAGTCCTGTCGAAGACCCCTTCCTAAACAACAAGGGAAGCAGGACTTTACATCTTCTGCCCCTCTACTAAATTCTGAAGACATCCAGTTTATCAGGTGTTTATTTCTGAAGTCATGCAATGTCTTAGCACAATCAGGTACGTGAAGCAGCAGCTCCAGTGTACTTCATCACCCTTGCTAAGTCAGAGAAAACATACAGCAAAATAATGCTTGACTTACAAATAATACACAAAATATCTTCTTTTTATTTCAATACTATTTCAAATGTCAGAAATATTGTAAAAGTTTTAAGTTATGTTCACAAGGAGTAAGAATTTTTACGGCATATATTTCAGTAAAGTAGTGAAGGTGGTTCAAGGATTTTTAAGGATGAACAGTCAAACGTGAGTATATCAGGTTTTGTGTTTCATACTCATACTTCTTTGCTTATATTTATTAAGTCTATGATGGCTTCTCCCTAAAGGAAAACTCTAAATGTCAGAAGTCTCATACTTCACTTTTTGAGTAAGTCTCATTCTGCACTTTCCAAGTCTGGCCATAGTCTTAAAGGATTGACGTGCCTTCCTCATCTTTTGCACTTCATCCATTGCAGTTTGCAGATCATTCACCATCCCATCTTCCCTGGAGAAGGCTTATAGTTTGAATTCACATGGAACAGGAAATCTTCCCATCATTAGAATACATATTTTTATAAAGGAAAAACAGATCATGGATTTATATCCAAGCCCTGAAGTCTTAAATGAATTCCCTATGGGAATGCACAGTACATTGTAGTTAGCCAAAAAAACAGTCTGATCATAAAGACTTTTATTTATTTATTTATTTATTTCTATTCTCAGTGCAAGAAGAAGCTCAAGTAAAGTCAAGTAATTAAAATTACGAAAAGTGACAGTCACGGGTGTGAGATTGTGACATAGTGTTAGCTTAGGGATTAGTATTTCTGCTCTTTTCCATATTTACAAAGATCTTTTAATTTCGAAACCTTAAATATATTGGCAGTAGCTGTGTGAAGAATTGTTAATTTGAAGCATGAAGTAGTAACTACACTAGGGAATACGGCAAGAAATGTTATCTTTGTGCATATGGTGGTTTCATTTATTTATATAAATTAATCATATATATTTGGTAGTCCTAAAGACACTGCTATGTATTTCATTACCAAAGCCATAGAGTACTACTGCTTATAATTTTCATTTTTATTTATTACACAAAAAATAGGGTTATGGAAGATAAAAAGACAGAATCTAAAAATTCACTTCCAGTCCTCAGTGCAATGCCTGATTTCTAGGTGCCTGTAGGTAGTACGAAATTCATAGTTTCATCTTACACCACAGTGGAGATCTGAGTTTCAAGAGCAGAAATTCACAACAGCTAGCAATCCAGCCTCCTTACATGTGCTGCCATCAGAATTGGCTAGCAGAAACCTCTTAAAAAAAACATTGAAAGGAATGAATGTACACTGAAATGCTGGTGAGAAGTTGAGATACACCACCTCAAGCTCAAAGAAATAAACTTTCCAGCACCTAGAATTTATAGCTTTGGATTATTCTTTCTAATCTACCTCCTTTCTAGCAAAAATCGGGGAAGGATCACCCCTGCTGCTTAGGTGGAGACTACTAAGAATGCCACTGAAAGATGTGAGACAGATGGTTCAAAGCATGTAATTATTCTTTTTCTGTGATTAACTTCACCTTCTGTAGAGCAAAAATGGTTTTGAATAGCCCTGTTTTTCTTGGAATTGAAGAGGAAAGTAGAATATTTTCATCTTTCTTTTTCAAAACACATAGACTTACGGAAATTTTCTGCAACAGTTGTTAAGCTGTCAAGTCACCAGCAAAATGCAGAACGGAGAATAAAGTCCAATCTACTAAATGAAGCTCTGCCTCTGGCAACTCAGAGATGTCAGTACCTAAATATTTTTTTTTTCTTAAAGAAACATGATGCTTGTGCAATATAAGTCTTCTTTTCTACAGTGGCCTTTGGTGGTGAAAACTAGCCACAGAATGCATCAGACAGCTTAGAAAATAACTGGAACTGTGAAAACAGATTAACATTTGAATCCTGCCTATTTTGGGAACATGATTTGATGAGTGATGGGTAAACTTTTCAATGTTCAGAGACTGAGAGCATATAAACATAAAGATTGAAAGAGTGAAATTCTGGCTGTAGTAGAGTAATTTGAATTTTCTGTAGTCTATCTAAACAAATCAGTCTCTTGGAGCCAAACTCAGACTTTGTGTTTGTGGAACTAATCCCACTGTGTTCATTTGGCTGCTGCTCCTCTGTGCCAGAGTTGAGTTTAACCCTATCATGTTGCATAGTTGGTAGGTGTCATACTTCTTTATTCCCTTTTAAGAATAAGTACTCCCATAGATGGGGCACATCACTCTCCTAAAAGAAAATGAAACAAAAAATTAATGGTATTTTACCCCTTACTTCTGATTCTTCATTGAGGACAGAAGGAGCAAAATTTGTGATTAAGAACAATAGACTTAGTGTGTTGGGATTTTTTTCCAAACAAATTTGGAAAAAAAATCTTAATGTTTTATGATCCATGTCCTCACTTTCCTAGGACATTTGCTATCATTTAGTTTGTTTGTTTGAGTATACTCTCTGCACATAGAAATGGAAAGTCTTCCTAACTGTTCAGCCCACATGTAGAACTTCAGAATAATCTCCATTATTAGGAAGGAAAAAGAAAAGAATGTTGCCCCTTCAGAAAAGTTAGAGGAGTTCCCACCCAGGGCTGGCTCCACTTCTCTTCCAGTCCTCCACACTGTCATGGCAGAAGAGTAGTTAATATGGCAGCAAAGGAAGTTAGGGCTATAACCCTGTCATTTTATCTGTCAAACTACCCAGATTAGCTGAACACCTCCAGGAAGGCAATAGAGCTAGCAAATTCTCTTCTTTTCTCTTTCAAAAGTGTCAACATGGACTGATGATGTACATTCTGCACATAAAATGAATTTATAAAGCATATTCAAAAATCTAATTATGGATGGTGAGAGAAAAAAATCCACAACAACTTGTATTCAGAATCAATTCCTGATTTCATAATCAATTATAACTGCAGGTTTGGCGTAAGGCTTTGGAAGGACCAAATTGGAGTTTTCATCTGAACATTTCACACAGGTGTGTTCAGGCCTTTCAGTAAAGCCTAATAGCTTATGTCCATTTCTAGTGTATTTTAAGGTTATTAACACAGTGTAAATAAAAGGCCTTTATGTCTGTGTGTGAATGTACAGGAGACATGAGAGACAAGTATCTCTCTTACATGTCCTGGAGATGAAAGTGAAATTTCTGAGAACAGAGAGTAGTGTAGTGGAAAAGTTTCTGTGAGCTTTGGCATTATGACTGCTGGAGCATGGTGCTATGTGCAGCAGAGTATTTCTTCTAACAATTGAATACAGAAACTCTTGTTATTATTTCTTCTGAATAGGCAGGGAAAGGAAAGCAGAAAGATAAAAAGCAGAAACCAAGAAAAGAAGATCTGAAAAGAAGTGGATTATCTTAAAGTAGCATCTCAATAATTAAGGTCACATCTATATGGTCACTGAGTTACTGTGCTAGGCCTACATTAATGATCTGATACCTGATAGGGGATACTAAATCACCTGTACTTTAGACACAGAAAACTTTCAGAACTTGGCACAACTGAAGATTAAAAAAGGATAGAAGTACTTTCTGGACTGTCTTACCATTCTTAATTCTATGTCAGTACCCTCATCCTAAATGGAAAGTAGTCAAAGTATTCCCAAAATGCATCTCTCTCAATTGCATGTGGTAGCAGATTTTGAATCCCCTCAATCTTGACCCGTCTTCATTTTCTGTTTCCATAAGTGCTTTTCACATGCTTTTGAGGGGCATATAGCCTTGGTTTTATGACCAACTTTACCTCAGTGTAATTGTTTCAATGTGCTCACTACAGCTTTAATACTTCAACTCATAAAGTTTAAAGACTTCAGAGAATTCACCTGAATGGAAAGAGTTGAAAATGACATACACTACTGTTAATTTAAATAAATACAAATCAACCTGCAGAAGTGTTGTCCAGATGGTTTGTTTCTTTAGCAGAAATAATGGGGTGGGTAGCAAATCCAGAGTTCATTAAGATGTAAAAAAATCCTTTTGCTAAAGAGAAAAAGCAAAAGCTGCCAATAAAAGCTTTTGCACAGCCACAGGAACACTGCTTTCAAATTTCTTGAATTTTTAATACTTTTGGGAAGAAGGGAGAGGGAGAGAAAGAGAATTAATACAGATAGTTTCAGAGTGAAATATTTCAATATTTTCAATGGACTCCAAAACGCAGACTCTGAAGTTTCTGTGCCTATTGTAGAAAGCAGTGCTGTTATGTCATTTTAAGTTCAAACAGAAAGCGTTTTTTTCATTGCTGAAGAAAAAGGTCTGACCACACAAACTTAAGGAACGTTTTACCTGGCTAAAATCTCCATCAATTGCCGAAGAATACTTGAATTTCCTTTTATTCTTTTCTCTTCTTTCCTTTATCATTATTTTTTAATGTTCAAGGAGAAGTATTACTGTGTACTTTCTATATCCTCTAACATGGAGACCATCCAGAAACTTATATTTGTCAAATGCATTTTCTTAAATAACAGTACACGTTTGTTTTTTTTTTTATTTTACCTCAGAAGGACATATTCTTCAACAGTGCATGTAAGACTGGATGGCACAAATCCTGGTATTTCAGTCAAATAACAAAATTTATATTTACATTGCTGTTGCTTCATTTTCATAAAGATTTACTAGTAGAAGTATTTATCCCTTTTTCCTTGTGCACTCACTTCACTCAATGGTCATTTTACTCTTACTCTGTTGATTGAAGCATCTGTATTACACTGTTTTGTTTTTTTTCACTGCAACTATATCTTATTATTAACTTGTGTTCAATTTGTTTTACATTTATGTTATGGTCTGTTCTAGTATTACCATTTCCTGGGTACTTATATCATTAGGGTATTACCTGTTATTCAGATCATTGTATGCCAGATTTTGTACTGAGCTGAGTTTTTTCTAAACTCAGTCTCATTTTATCATGCTTTGCCCAATTAATTTAATCTATTCATGTTTATTTGATGTATTGCTGCATTTTCACAGATATTAACAAATTCTTCCAAGGTATTATCATTTGTAAATGTAACAGTTAACTTTCAGTTTCTCTTTCTAAACTATTTTTATGTACCCTAAATAAGACAGACTATTACTGATTACTGCAAATTGAAAACACTGAAAACTTGCAGGCAAATAAATTGTGTACATATTTGGTCAGATGTATTTAATTTTTGTTCTTCCAACTGTTACAAAAACAAAGATTTAAGAGACTGACACACATAGTATATATTTATAGCTTCCTAAATTATTCATTATCATTACACACACACATATACATTTATGTATATATGTCTTTTTGACATACTTAACTCAGGAAAATGCACTTGTGACAGGGAAGGTGGCGACACAAAGAGCTGTAATGCTTTAAGGAATTGACTGTTGGCGAGTTGGTTACAGCTGAAAAAGAAATAATCTACTTTATTAGACTGATGTGATGTACCGTACGTGTTCCCCAGAAAACATTCTCATTGAATTATTTCTATAATGCAAATCTGTGGAATCTGTGGTTTTGCATATACAAATAAATGTTTGTACACATTTGTCTTACTAATTTAAGTAGGATCAGAGAAAATGTTACCTACATATTGATTAATCTGTCCTTCTAATATCATGGCAAACATTTTCTTACCCTTAATAGAAAAAAATATAAAGAGGTTTTCTAGATATCGGGTAGCTCAACAGGGCCAGTGTCATTGTCACACTCTTCTATTCCTTCTCCTTTCCATAAGTTTTTGTAAGAACTTTTTTTTCCCTGTTGTGGTTTCAGTCTTCTTTACCCTTTTGATTAAGGTGTTCATACTGTGAGGCAACCCCAAACTTAAAAATACAAGGAAGGTTCAGTAGAGAGGTAAAGTGTTCAAATGCCTGCCCCAAATATATTCCAGCCAAGCCTTGTGAAAAGTAATGTGAGCATCTTTCTTTTATAAGAATAAGATCTTGAGAATGTATTTATAGAGAAAAGTGTGTTTATTAAAAAATTTTTTCTAAGCTAGAATGACAGGGTGTCCTGCAAACAGGAATTCCTGCTGTCTATTTCTATTTGTAAGTAATCAGACATATCTTCATTCTTCTTTCCTTAGCCGATACTGCTAACCCCTGAAAGTCATGCTATGGGGTACCTATTTTCTTGATCATTAAAGAAGTCATCTGTTGAAGAATGTTTTAGCATTAAAAGTTACATAGTACAGTGTTCAGCCTAATTACAGAAACAATCTTTGTGGTGATTCATTTTTGCTCCACCTAAGATAACAGCAGTTCCTTTGACATTCTTTTAATTCCATCATTTCATAACTTTTTGTTTTTACTCTTACTTCTGCTGCTTGCCAGGATATTTTTATAGCCCTTTATATAGAGACATGCAGACTCCTTTTTCTTTTTTTCTCTTTTTTTTTTTTTTAATGTACAATTTAAAGGCGCATAATAAAAAAAATTTGGGGAGTGTATGCAGAGGATTTCAAACAATGAGATGATTATAACAGTTCTTGAAATAAGCATCCTAAAATTAAGGTACAATCACTTACAAAGGGTCACAACAAGTGTTATGAATGTAATTCTTTATTTTCCTAGCAGAGGAAGAAATTTCAAGTAAATGCCAGTAAATAGTTCACAGGGAAATACACAATACTCCGTGTATGTGTGTGCCTTTAGCAAGAGTTTTGTCAGTTCTCCAAGTTTATGAAGTAGCACAACCATCCTTTCTTTAAGAGAGAAGATATTGGTAGAAAATAAAAATATTTTCTCTTACACTGACACTTAAAAATTGGTAATTCATTGTACTTAGAGTATTGTAGGGAAATACATTGTAGGCCTGATATGAAGTATTCAAGAGTATCAAATCAGTAAATATTAATGTTAATAATGTGTCAAGTTATAGGTAAAGGACTGAGTGTTTCTGCAAGAACTTTCATGAAGAAAGATGCTTTAGGAATCAAAGCACCAAAGGAAAAAATGAATCACCAGGTTTCATTTACTATGCATCCTAAGGTGTCTCAGTTTTCAATGTTGGTCAGTTACTGATTTTGCCAGCTCAAAGTATACAGTTGGAAAAATTCAAACTTCTCTTGACCTTTGTATCTTTTGTCAGGAATATTCTCTTTTTGTGTGTAAACATACACACACCATTTACACAATCAAAATCTAATCTTTGTAGTTTCTATCTAGGACTGTAAACAAAAGAATAACAATAAGCATTTTTATAACTTTTTAGCCAATGAAATGGGAAGTATACAGTAAAGATACTCATCAATACATGTGGTCATCTTTTGCTGAATATTAACAAAAGCTAAGATTTTTAGTTAAAATTAAAAAATAAAGTGCCTGATACAGGAGAATCTACAAAATAAAAACAGAAAACAAGCACACAAAAAAAAAAAGAAGTGAAAAAAATGAACAAAACCCCTCAAACAAACAAACACAAAAAGAAGTTTAAAAGAAAGATATACATTTTTAAAAACATTAATCTTCTTGGGAAGGAAAGATTAAATAAGTAATTTTACAGATTTTACTCTGGCTCAATTTAGAGTTCTATTTTTTGTCTGTTGCTGAAATAGTTATTTCAGTGGAGCTGGACTAACCTATTCCTACAGTTACATAGCCGTGAGTTCAGTTTTCATCTGTGTCTGATTCTGAACCAACATTAATAAAATGCTTCTACTCTAGACTGAAGTTGTGTAACTTCAAAATGTCAGAGAAAGGAACGTGCCATTTCACAAAAATTATATATATTTTTATATATATAAAGATGCAGTGAATTCATTTGGGTTGAATTTTAATAATGCAACGTGAAGGAACTATGGAAACTAGCTTTTTAAAGACTATTTGAGGAGAGTTAATTTTCAGATAACAAGTACAATTGAGAAATTTAAACTGAAATGGCAATTTATGATGTACTTAATTGTACCTGACATTATGCCCAGCGGTATACACATATTTTCTTACCTGCCCTTCTAATCACAATGGTGATTACCTCTCTGTGGGTTATTTCAGATGCAGTAGAAAGGGTTAATTACAATGTGAGAGCACTGTCCCAAAGATCCTCAAAAACAACGAAGCCTGAAAAATAGACACAAATATATCCTACCTTTAAAGATCCATAGAATTGCACTGTCCTCTCAGGAAGCATCTCCCCGTACTAAAAAGGCAGTTTTTCTCCGTATTTGAATTTTTTGGTGAAACTAAGATATGACTAGTACTTTAAAGAATAGCCTTAAGAACGTAATGCCCCAGAATGAGAGGACGTACAAAGGATTCTTATGCACTTTGTCGTAGTTCAACCCGGATCAGGACCAGACTACACAGTCTCTCTTTCGCTCCCCCCACCCTCAGAGAGAACAGGGGGAGATAATATAAGAAAAACGGCTCCAGGTTTGAGATAAGGACGGGGAGAAATCCTTAAAGTTTCTGTCATGGGCAAAACAGACTCGACTTGCGGAAAACTATTCATTTATTAGTAAAAACCAAAGCAGGATAATGAGACCAGGAACAACATAACCTCCCCCCAACCCCTCCCTCTTCCCGGGCTTAACATTATCTCTACTACCTTCCTCCCCTGAGCGGCACAGGGGGAAGAGGGAATGGGGGTTGCGGTCAGTTCATCACATGTTCTTTTACGCTGCTGCTTCACATTTGGGGGAAGAACTCCTCGCATTCCTCCCCTGCTCCAGTGTGGGGTCCCTCCCACGTGCCACAATCCTTCGTGAAACTGCTCCGGCGTGGGTCATCTCTTCCATGGAGTGCAGTCCCTCCAGAACAGCTGCCCCAGTGGGCCCTCCACGGGCCACAGCCGCATTCAGGCCTCCACCTGTCCCAGCGTGAGGTCCTCCACAGGCTGCAGGTGGATCTCTGCCCCTCCATGGACCTCCATGGGCTTTAGGGGGACAACCTGCTCCACCATGGTCATCACCACAGGCTGCAGGGGAAACTTGTCCAGGAGCAGCATTACTCCTCCCCCTTCTTCTTCACTGACCTTGGCATCTGCAGCCATGCCTCTCACAAGAAATTCTTCACAATCAACAGGCAGGCAGATGCCTCTCAGGTTCTCTTCACATCTCCACTTCTGCAGGGGAATCTTGGCCAGGAGCTGCACTACTCCTCCCCCTCCTTCTTCACTGACCTTGGCGTCTGCAGCCGTTCCTCTCAGAAGAAAAATTCTTCACAACAGGCTGGCAGACGCCTCTCAGGATCTTTTTACATTTCTTTCACATCTCATCTCTCCACTTCTTGCAGCTGGGCCAGGCCAAGTCAGGCCCAGTCGGCCGTCTGGTGGGAGGCCAGAGGATGAGGCCTGCAAGGCCCACAAGGCTCGCGCCTTCCCCTCTCTGACCCCACTCAACTTCTTCACATCTTTCCCCCTTTTTTTTTTTTTTGTTTTTCCCCTTCTTAAATACGTTATCATAGAGGCGTTATCACGGGACATTCTGCTACCAATTGGCTTGGCCTTGGCCAGCAGCGGGTCCACTGAACAAAGGGGAGCGACTTCTAGCAGTTTCCTACAGCAGCCACCACCTTAGCCCCCCCCTCACTAAACAAAACCAGAACACACTTTCTTACACTTAATCTACAATGATTTCTGACAATTAATCTGATCATAAAGGGAAGGTTTCAACATTTTCATCTCAAATTGGGGGTGGGGGAAGGAAATACTGAAACTTCAGGACCCTATTCTTGTTTAATTTGTAAAGGCAGACATGTTTGACATTCTTGAGGCATGATATTTAACTATAAAGTTTGTTGTTCACAAAATTCACCTTTACAATTTCCCTGTAAAAGTAGTTTGCTTCTGGACTGTTTCTATGTTATTGTACTTCCATATAGTTCATACACCATAGTGTATTCATAAACAAAATTTTAAAAATTTATAGTAATTAAAAAAAATAAAAACTGATTGACAGGAAATCTATTGTTTCTACTCCTCAGCCACTTCAATACAATCTGTCCATTACAGGGCAACTAACACAGACATAAAGGAAACAAAACATATGTAAGCTAGATTTTATTGCAGATAAAACCTGGAAACTGAGAGATTAGGCAAAATCATATTGTCTAGATCTGCATCTCTAGTTATCAATAGCTGCAGAAATGTCAAAGACTCATGGGAGTGTTAGGCAAAGAAGAAACAAAGATGTCCTATATGCAGGACAATGACAATTCTTGAGAGTGCTTTCAAAACCTGACAAAGTATATGTCACAAGAAGAGTAAGAAGCACCAGAGAAACTCTGGAAATACCAATGCAATTGTTATGTTTCCTTGCATTTCTTGAATTTGATTTTGGAGTTTAAAAATTAAAAGTATTTTTATGTATATATTTGTTTCTAGATGTTTATCTGGAGTCCTTTCTCCTAATTTTATGCAGTATTTCATGTTATTGCAAGTGTTCTATGGCTGCAGTATAATACATTCCATACTGCTACCAGGCAGTGAAGCTTAGCCCTTAGCTACACCTATTCTCTCTGTAGCAGCTCTATGGAAACTCACATGAAATCATCACCTTAACAGGTTATACCTATGATGATGTACTTTATTTTTACTGAGCTATAGAGTACCTGAGTCACAGAAATTGTTTAACAGAGTTGGCATCCAGCAAGCATTAAGCCACAATTAGTCGGTTTAGCATTTTTTTCTCATTAAGTGTGATTTCTATTTTAGAGTTTAACATGACAGTCTGCCCATGAATGAACTTTAGCTAAGAAGAGGGCAGCTGCTGTTTGAGAAGTGCATTTGTAGTCATGTTTTAACACTGACAATTTACACTTCCGAGTGGCACAGAAGATAAATAATTGCTAGTTAGAGACACTGTTGAAAGATATGTTGGTAGATGCATGGAAACCTGTTGAAAATTACAATTTTCCAATCTGTTTTTGGGGAAAAAAATGCATTTGAAACAGTAAAATACAAAATTGGTCAATATTGGCCATTTTATAATGCATTTTTCAGATCTGAAGAAAAAAAATGAAAGATGACAGAATTAAAATTTCAGTCTTTGCTGACACAATAGTTGACGTTGTTGGTTTTCAAGGTGTGTAGGACTCAAACATTTAAATATCACATGTTCAGTTTTACCTGGAAATTAAAAAGCAACAGGTACAGCAACATATAGTAAGATTTTTCTGGCAAGAAGTGTTAAAATAACGAATGACTGTATATATTCTGGACTAGCTGCTATATTTAAGTAGCATTGAAATACAGAAATGAAAGATGCATGAAAACTTGCAGTATTTTGATTTTGAGACAACAAAGCATTTGTGAGATCTGTATCTACTGAGAAATGCCTTGGACCACATTTTCAAACATAATTAAGTGGCTGAAAGTATAAAAGCTGTGTTGAATGTGATTAATTAATACACTTCAGTAACTGGAGTGCCAAACTCTCATTGAAGCTAGAGGTTGTCATTCCTACTACAAATTCTACTGAATATACATTCTAGACACATAAAAATCTTCAGGAAACCTGTACCTTTACTTGTTGTTTTGCTGATATTGAAAAAAAAAGAACAACAAACAAAACAAATGCTCTAAACCTCTAGAATCTGCTACTATGCAAGTATGTCTGTATTTCTAATATTTCAGCAATATATTAAAGCTCTATTTTTTTTTGTTTCTAAAGATTTTTGGCTGTTTCTGGATAACTATTGTTCTGCACATGAAATTGTAACTGATATATCCAAAGTAGTGTATTTTTCTAAGAGGTCCGCATGTCCAAAAGAGTGTGATTTCATAAGATTTCTGATGAAAAAATTATCTTCCTTTCATGTTTCATATAGGCTTTTTGAATAGTTAATTAGTTAGTTTTATAGACCTATTGGGTAGAGCCTTTCTTAAAGATGAAAAATTTGTTGGCTTACAAGGCAGAGGTAATGGTAAAGTTGTTAGTGGGCCCACCATTTACTTGCTACTCCAAAAGCAACAATCCAAAAGGAACTTCCATATCTTTTACATAATTTTTTTAATATTATTCTAAAATTTTAAAATATTAATTTCATGCTTTATCTTTTTGTATAAATTCTTCGGCTGGAATCAGAAGACCCATATTCAACTTCATATTTTCAAATGCATATTAAAAGCATTTAAAGAAAAAAAAAGAGAGAGAGACAAAGGACAAAGACAGTTCTGGATTTATTACATGTAAGATAATTAAGAAAGAGGAATGAATTTACAAATGGTAAAGTAACCAAAAGGAACCTGTTAATAATGATTTCTATAAACTCTGTACAGCAACGGGTTTTCCTTTTAGATATTTATTCAAGTTGAATTATGAAAAACATGAAGAGTAGTAGATTTTAAGAGGAATTAAAGCTATTTAATCACTTGTCAGCCTAATATAAGGCCATTCCTGCTAGAATTTTGAAACTCAGTCAAATTCAATAAACTTGTGTCATATTACACTCCTTGACTGGGCAAGCACCTTCACTGCTATTAACCAAAATTTTTCTGAAAACTTGCATGGTTTTGTTTTTTGACTCTGTCCTTTCCTGATCACCCTTTGCCTATGTAATACAGTTAGTCTTTCAAAGAACAGGAAATATCCTTCTCTTTCTTCTCACCCTCCATTTCCAATTGCTTACTCCTGTTCCTATAGGGCCTTTTCCTACAGAAAATGCAATGCACAAACAAGATTCAGAGTCAAACAAGCCTTTCATTGCTTCAATAAAATTTTCTTAGCTGAAAAGAGATGAAAATAATTCCCATGACACCATCTTATGGTAATAATACCAGCAGAGGCCCTAAAGCAGAACTGCTAACAAAACACCCTTTTTCCATGATAGTGACCTGCTTTAAGTGCCGGTTTTTTGTCTTTCATTTCACTCTGGCTCTTCAGAGTTTACTTTTCTTTGCACTTCTTTAAGGTGTAGTTTCTTTCAAATTACACAGCTAAAACTCTTGTCTAGACACTCATTTGCAAGCTTTTCAATTAATGCAATGTTTTCTCTCTGATTTGATGTCCAGCGGTAAGTGCTGACCCACTTATATTCATCCACTATATTTACATTGCTTTTTCCCTCCCTTTAAAAATTCTTCCATTCATCATCTCTTTACAATCAGGTATAATCCACTTCCCTTCATTTTCAAGGACCTTCACAAACTTGAAACACCCAGATATCATATCTTATTTATGATAAAATGACAGCTCACACTTTGGATGGATGTGCCACTATTTGTTATATTTTCAAATAAGCTTCATGCTGCCCAGCAGACATGGGAGGAGTTTCTTAGAAATATTTTCAGAGCATCTAACTGTTACCATATTTCATTTCTCCCCTTAAAATTCTGCATCATGATGCTTATGAAAAATATTGGTACCAGTCTGCCTGCTGATGTACCCAGTCCTATTGCATATTGATTTAGCCACTATTGTCTCATAGTTTTTGTATTTATGCACCTCTTACCACTGATTTTATGCATAAAACACAAGTCAGTTGGGGTAGGTATCGTCTTTTATCCCTGTGTTTCAAATGTTTTGCTGGTTACATTATGGGTGTATGAATGCAAAATCTAGCTGTGCTTTTAGTATGGCACAAGAGTGTATTATGCTTTCAGTGACTGCACTAGATTTTTGATTTTTTTTTTCTGTATAAAAGTAGAAACTGAATGAATTTAGGGAGAGCTGAATCTCAGCTTTGCTCACAGATGTTTTCACAGCCGTAGCTAGTGTTTTTCTTAGTCATGCCCTTTCTTCATAGCGGTAGCTGAACACTTTCACTGTCTTAAGACTTATTTGTTTCTTCTTTTGCTTCTTTTAGAAAAAAACAATTATGTTTACTTCTGAATTATGGTTATGTATAAAAAACAGAGATGCTAGAGGTAACAAAAGTATGACAAATATAAAGAGCCTGACCACTGCATTTAGAGACATAAAAACTATGGAGAATAATATATCAAAGATATTGATGAACCACTGATTTGTATAATGTGTTTATAATATTGTTATCCTATTTATTATTTAAAAACACAACCTTGCGTCACTTGATTTCTTGTAACTGCTGCTCCAAGTTGGACATATGTTTCCATTGAGCTATATGCTGTGAAAGAATGTGTTAGAAAAATGAAAAGTAAGACACAATAAATAATGAGTACATAACTTGACAAAAAAAAAAAAAATTGCTGGAATTACATTGCACCCATCAACTACAACAGGCATTGTTAGGTCTTGTTGCTTTGTCTAGCCTAAGTACAAGGTCTGCAAGGCTGTGGTGATACATTTGGCAAACAGGCAAAACTTCAAGCGTGTACAAGAACATATTGGCTGTAGTCCAAGTGATTAAACAGCATCCAGTGGGCTAGAACACCACACTTACCTGTGTTAGATCAAAATGGAAACAATCTGAAAATCTTCAGTATAAATATTTTCTCTTCACTCTTTCAATTGATGGATCTTTCTTTCTATTTACTGCTGTTCAACAGGGTAACAGACACATGTGGCTTTGGCAGTACCTCACCAAATGCGGGAACATCATATTCTAAGCAACAACCACAAAAAAAAAAAGCAACAAAGGCTTTTATAGCAGTAGCATCTAGGTTGTGGATAATTTAAACTGGGTATTTTGCAAACAACAGCACTGAATTATTCCTTCTTTTTTGAAACTCTATCTGTACAGACAATGACAAAAGATAGCAGAAGGCATAATGACTTATTTGGAGCTACCTAGGAGGTCAGTGGAAGAACAGGAAAAGATGACAGAAACTATATTCAGTGTTCCTACTTTTGTTTCCTAAAATGGGATTTTGATTTAATTTAACTTCTTAACACCAAGAGATTCATCTGCAATAGCTGTATTTAAAAAGTATACTAGTATTGGAGACAGGGTACCAAGAACACATTCCAGCCTGGGAATAAAGCTTCTACTAGTACAGAACACGGTTGCTTATTGTCATTGGTAGATTAACATCAACCTGCTTAATATCCTTACAGGTGTTCTAAAGAACTATACTCTGAATCCAATACAGTGCATCACAACTATAGTCTCACATCTTTTGCATAACAACATGTTGAAAAAAAATGTTCATTCTGTAAGGAAGAGTCTTGTTTTTCATTATTTTTCCTTAGCCTGAAAGGTTTCAAACCCCCATCTCTCACTGCCTGAGAACATAATTTAACTGATTGGCTATAGACTAGTCTGAATTAGGGTATTTCACATCTCTTTTTACATCTGAGTCAATGCGGATCCAAGAATGTCAGAGCCATGGGCTGTAAAGAGTAATGCAGACCTGACCATGGCATGTAGGGCCTGCTGGTAAGAGCAATCAGCTGCGTGGCAGTTGCTCACAGTTTCTGCCTTACTCCTAGGATTATTATTATTATAAAAGACAGATAAACCTAGGAAGTTTTCTTTCAGAACAGAAGTAAACAGAAGAAAGGAACATCGAATGTAGTAATAGCAATAATTTTTATGAGAATAAATAAGAGCACAATATAACCTGTGCAAGGTCTGCTATTACTTTCCTCAGAGCCCTACTTCCTAACAAGCACATATTCAAATCCTGAAGATGCAGAGAACAGAAACATATATATTCATAAATGTAGCTATTGCTGGTACCACCAACCCAAAGGCATTAGAAAGTTGGCATGCCAAATGTACCTCAGTGGTTGTACGAAAGAGTATTGAAGTCAAACTGTGTGTATATGTGTTTGCATGTATATTAACTTAGAAAACAACGAACATAACTTTACAATTAAATGAGACATTTTAGGATAAGTGGAATAAATGGAATCAGATCAGGTAAGAAATGTAGGTGGCACTGCAGTCATCTGAGAGGCTTCTATCTTTATTTTTTGTTATTTAATACTTAACTTGTACATACCTGGGAAAACAGACATTTGCTGGATATTTATTACATCCTAGAAAGAAAAAAAAAATTGGTTCTAGAATTACTGGATGTAATCTGACATTATCTTTATTAACTGCATAGTAGATGCTTGCCTATTTCAGCCAAGTTGTCTTCCCTGCAAGGAGAACAGTAAACCTTTCACAGCAGGAAACCCTTTATTTCATGCTCTCCTCAACTCCTGGTCTTTGATTTTTATCATAGTTTCCTGTTCAACACTGAGACATGTACCATGCATATTCTGCCAGAATAGCAAGGCTACTGTGGCTTTGCACCCAAAATTCAGATCATGTTTGCAGCAGTTGGAAATGATATGAGAGTGTAATTTCTGCCAACATATGATCCTCTTTTGATTTATTTGTTTTGTCAGAGCAGAGATAGGATACTCATTACAGCACTTTTATTTCACTTTGCCTTTTTCTAAGAAAGTATTTTCTTCTTCAAACATTTTCCAAATTTTCAAGATAATTCTCTGCTTAGACCATGTGTTTTTAAATTATTCAAAATACCAAAAAGTAAAAAAAAAAAGAAAAGAACATCTAAACTTTACATGTTTCAAATGCATATCCATATAGTTAAGAAGCACAGATGTGTATGCAGTAAAATAAAGGGTGTTTCTGAATATTCTATTGTTGTAATACTCTTATTTCCTCCATACAAACTTTTTTCTTTATTAGTACAGATTCCCAAGTATTTGGTTTACTGGCAATACTCTATTCATGCCAGTGAAGCTGTGCTAATTTATATTTGCTGAAAAATTAAACGTCTGTTTTCTAGTAACTGTATTCTGTGGGTAGATTTTTTTTTCCTTTTCTTCCTTTTTTTCCACCTTCAGTTTACATTTCTGCATTCATTTTTTTTTTTGTTTCCCTGAACAAACTTTTTTTACATTGAAACTGCTGGCTCTTGTAGTTTTATTAATTGCAGTGTTAATGTCAACCTGCATTCCTTTATGACAAAGCATAGCAATATATTTTATAGTTAGAGATCTCAGAACAGCGATTTCTGGATTTCTGCCCACCAGCCAACCTCTAGTTACACAGTGAGCATGACATCTATGGTATGGAATACTTCCATCCGCCAGTTTGGCTTAGCTGTACTGGCCATACCCTTCTCAGTCTCTTGCACCTGCATATTGGCAAAACCTGGGAAGCTGAAAAATGTCCTTCATCTCTTTAACATCAACTGATAACATCAGTGTATTATCAACATTCTTCACATACCAAATCCCATACTAAATCCAAAACACAGCAAGTACTGGGGAGAAAATTAGCTCCATCCCAGCCCAAACCAGGACAACTCAATAGGAAATTATTTTATTCCTTAAATATTGCTGGTGATGCTATCCCACAGTTAAAAGTGTCACCTTAGAAGCTGCATAAACATATTGTTTTCTGCACCTTGTGTGACAATAACACACTAGTACACAGTGAGGTGTATTATCTTTTCCGTGAAATGGCTACTGCAAGAGTGTTAATACTATTGCCATTTTTTAGATTACATCTGACACCTCCATAGGCAACTCAAAATGTGTAGGAGGGTAGGGGTGTTAGTAAACATACTCAATTGAGATTCCATTCTTATAACAAAATATAAAGGAAAAAGAACAATAAAATGGGAAAAAAATTTATTTTTGTTCTAATTTGACCGTAACATATGAAAGAAAATAATAGCCTCATCTTCCTCATATGGACCAGCATCCAAACACAAAGTAAAGTTTGCATCAAAGCATAGATTCAAAATTTTTAATGCTACATTATTTATCCAGTGATAAATAATCACTGTAATGCCTTTGGGAATTACATTTGTTGTCTCTCTCTGTGAGAATGTTATCCATTTACGAGGGTTTATACTACCATCTAGTGTAATCTTCTTTCTTTTTTAAGAAAATATTGTCTTACACATTAAAAAAACCAACAGTTGCTGATATTACTGAATAAACTCTGCTGAAAATACATTCGTTCATGTATTAGAAATAATGATTCTTCCTTAAGGTCAAATATTAGTTAAGATTATGATTTTAACTGGTCAGCATCAGAGACATGTTTTATTAATTACAGAAGCAAATTTGTATTACAGTGAAATGGCTACCGTCCACAATCCTTAATGCAATTAGTGAAGAAATTGCCTGCCTTTACTGAGATAACAGAGGCTTAATTGGTGCCCCTTCCTTCCTTCAGTATTAAAGAGTGGAAGATTAATGTCTACCAGGAAAGGATGCAGAAATCAAAAGTAGGATGAAGAAACAAGACATGTTTTAAATGCACAGACATGCTATCTGAGGTTTGAATTCAGAAGCTTTCAAACATACATTGCTGTATTAATTTTCAGAAGGCAAAGAAAAGGAGTCTAATTCACCCAGTATATTTAAGCAAGCTCCAGTGGGACTATTTAAAGTTTAGAGTTTGCCCATGAGTCTAGGTAATATGCTTGAGCTGTGGCTCAATGAAGAAGCAGGAAGGATTATGTAACAAATATATAACCTATATAGGGACGGTTGTGGGAATCAGGATTTTATCTTCCCGATTGATGTGCATTTGGACTAGATCAGGATAGTCCCATCAGAAATTCAAGTTAAATCAATGTGGTGCCTTCTGAAGTAAGATGTAAATGGAAGGATGGGCTGAGTTTACTTGCTGACTGATTCATTACCAATAGTTCATCCAAATCTAATAAATGTAGTAGGAAATGTAATGTGGGGCTCAATCCAAGGTCTAGTTAAGCTTTTATTTGGCTTGAAAGTAATTAATATCCATTACAACAAACCAAATAGATTAATTTAGATACGTTGTACCTAGAATTTGGAGTGAAGGAAAAAAATGAAAAAAAAAAAAGAAAAGGAAAAAAAAATCCCGGAAAAAAAAAGACAACCAAACAACAAACTACCCCAAATCACTATTCCTCTTCAAAATAGAGGGTTAATATCTTCCATCCTAAATTTAAAAAATGTGTCCCTTGCCATCTTTTTAAGGCCAGTATTTAATCAAATTTATCATATCTAGTTATTCAGTCATTGTAGAATTTTATAATGTTTCTTTTTTTTTTTTTTCTAGAAGAAACTTCCATCTCCTGGTTGTGAGGGGTCCTTAATCATCCTCAGCAATATCTACCTTCCCAATGCTAATGCTGTTTTTCCTTATCAGCTTTTGAGAAAGCTTGGTTTGCTGCTGCATCTGTTTCTCTGCCCTCATCTTGATGTGTTACTGATTAGTGGAAATTTGGAAAGAAAATACAAAGATTATGTCCAGCAATGAGACTGCTCGTCATCTTCCTAATTCATTTCAAGGAATGTTCTGGCATTTTACTGCTCAAGTGAACTTCTTAAAATTCTTATTTTTCACCAGAGAGCACACATGATTGTAACAGTTCTTTTGTTTCCAAATTTTTCTATCTTTTCTCTAAATCTAGCGGCTGATTTAGGAGTTGATGTATGTGCTAGCTTCTGAAAGGGAACTGGAAGACTGAAGTGCAATAGTGAAACTATATGAGATGAAATAATTTGTAAGTGTGTAACTGGTAAATTCACAGTTTTCCACATGAGTTTTGTTTCATTTCATGCATCACCCACTGAGGCAAGTTCAGTACTGAAAGGGTAGCACTTGAAAACTGAAGAAAAGGCTTATTGAAAAACTTTATTAAGCTCCTGCGGTATTGGTCTAAAATATAAATTACATTTCCTCTATGAAATTCTATTTAGTGACATTACAGAAATGCTTGAAAATTGACTTTTCTAAGTCCCATCGCAACAGCACAGTAATTTTAAAATAACCATGAGTATCAATGCAGCCTGATTACACTGCTTGTTATGGTAGATAACATTAAAGATAATCTGCTATAATGCATTTCAAATCATTGCAAATAAAATTTAATTTGGAAATTCCTTAATTTGATGATTTTTAACACAACATGTCCCTGTTAAATAATTTCTTTCCTTTTGAAATGTTTTCAGAAGAATATTTTCATGTCAACAAGGTGGATGTTCTGTCTTTTAAAAAGATTAACTCTAAATCTTCAATTATTGGAGATTATCTTTCTTTTAAAAGAACTAATAAATGTAAAGGATTTTCTTCCTGGCAAAACTTTAATAGGAAATGCTCTGAAATAAATAGAAATCACTTTTCTAGAAGGAAATAGAAATAATCTTTTGTATTTCATAATATATCTATTTGCTTACAGATTTGTTAACTTTATTTTAATTTAGTGTTCAGTACACAAACTCTATAGTTGTCACTGTAATTATCAGAGTGCTCATCACCAAATCAGACCTTTCAAAAGTGGTTCTGAGCTTGCATTACAATGGTCGCTATAAAAAATACACATATGAGCATGTGATTTCTATGGGACCTGATAGAACTTTCGTTCCATTCAGCATCATAGCTGCAAGTATAAAACATTAATTAATTAATCCAGCTGAATTAGGTCTGATTCTCTGAATCATGGTTTTCTAGCTTTGTAATATCATTCAGTTTAGTATCCTAGGGCCTTATACCAAGCTGTTCAAAATAACAAAATGTTATTTTTCCTTGTGACATGAAGTAATGTGCACTAATATAGTTTTTAGAGAATAATCATTATTACTAATTTCAAAATAGAAGGGACAATTTATTTAAAAAAAGAGAACATATACAACCTTCTGTAGTATATCTGTAATTTCATGTAAATCCCATGGTCATTATAAGTATTTAGGACTAAAGAATGACAATTTTGTAACATATCCTTCTTTTATAACTGGTATTGTCAAAAGTTTAATTGATATATAACCCTATTTCCAGAAAAAATAGATATTGGAAGTTTAAGTTATGAAGTTAGCTAAAGAAATAGACATGCACTTTAGAGAGTTGTTTCAGGTGTTACTGAATTCCCTAGCTTGTAATATAAGAACAATAGGATACACTAAAATTAAAAGGAGTAAAATTCAAAGCCAGTAGAAGATATATTTGTCACTCAAAATTAAAATATATTTTCTTCCCAGGATACTACAGAAGTCATGAATGTTATTAGAACTGATTGGATGCTTGTACAGATATTAATAAGTTATAAGTTATCAGACTTCAATAAATGCTGTATTGTTGTGGTTAGACATAATCATAACTAATATCTATCCTTTTTGGTGTTCTGCTGAAGTATGTGATCTTGGCCCATGCTAGATACACGATATGAGACAAGATGGATCTCTGGTGATTCTTAGATCCTTGTGAAATTCAGAGAAACATTTATATCTGAAAATGACACCGCAGAAATAAAACAAAGATAAATGTCAAAGATTTTGAGTGAATAGAACAGAGGTTCTACACATCTACTTATGGTTAAGTTTGGTCAGGACATTTCAGGAAAAAAAAACATAATTTATTAAAATTTTTGTGCAAAAAAAAAACCTTTTTTTTTTTGTAAAAACCGAACTGTTCCCATGAAAAGCAGTGTCAGTTTTATGAAATTATCTGAAACCGCCTTGGGAAGCTGCACGGCTGCATGACATCTCACCACGTGGGACAGTTGGAAAAGTAATATCACTGAACGTGTGACTTCAGGAAAGCTCTGCTTCACATGCTGACAGCAGCCTGGGGATTCCCAGGCTTCCTGACTTTCAAGTCTAGATTCTTAACTAGACTGTTTTCTCACCTGACGTATTTTAGCTGCCTTGTTCTGATACACATAGGAGGGAGGCATTTATAAAAAGTGCAAGTTTACTGTATTATTCTACCCCTCTTTTGTTCTGATTAAATATCTGGGACTAATTTTCTCTAAACTTGTCTATCATGTATTTTTTTATCTTATTCTGTCTTTTGTTTCAGTAACTGAATGTACTAGTATCACTCCAAATAACAGAAATATCTTTTTTTTTTTGCTGTATTGATAGACAATGGCCACATCTAAGAGCTGCATTTGGAAATACTGAAAACTCTTAAATTCAGGGGAAACATGGCTACATTGATATAACAGACATGTCTTTAATTTGCAGGTTCAATAAGCAGCCAACAAAAAACAGCTAAAGAGTAGGAAGCTCTCCATATGTTGACTGCTACAATATGGAACTGCACTATGCATGATGCTATCAAGGATTGGACAGAATTTCTCAGTTAATCAGATTGGCTTAGAAATGTGCTCACTAGGTCTCTTGATCCTTTGTTTCCATTACGAGTCTGAAGAATCGTGTTGCTAAAGCATACGGGATCTAATCCATAACAAAGAAATAAAAGAAGATGACACAGTACTTACTGCATATAAATATTACATATTTATATGATATATTACATATATATGATATATATACATATATATCATATATACATATACATATATATGTACATATACATATATATGTACATATACATATATATATGTATATATACATATATACATATATATTACATATATATGATATATGATATATATAAAATCAACATATATACTAAGACAATGGAAAAGAGATGAAAAGAAGTGTATGCTTCATATAAATCAGTCAAATGTTAAATCCAGGATGTGTGCATGCTGTAGCAGAACAATGATTAACCTGCTTTGTGGGTCTTCTGAGACTGTATGTTTGGATTTTAGAAAGCTGGAAATTGGACACAGACATGAGAGAAGGGATAGAGGGTGAAACTTGTAGGTGTTCACTGCTGAGATTCTGTAGAACATGCTTTAAGCTGCGTATTGTAATAATCAAGGCATCTCTTTGAATTGCTTTCAAAATTGAAGCAGATCCAGAGGATCTAGTGAGAGAATTAAGAGCTAATTACATTAAAGTAGTGAAGATCAATTGCATGAATGTTGGTAGCTTCACTTTATTTTTGTCTTATCTTGATGAAGCCAATCATAATAAAGAAGGATAAAAGATAGCTATCCTAATTCTGATTACAGAATCCCTGTTTTCAGCGACAGATAAAGGTTTGTCAGCATTTCCACAATAACCTTTATCTTAAGAACTTTATGTTTGTGTCGTGTGAATTGCCTGAGACCGGAATTAAGTATACAGGGTTTTCGTATGTAGGATGGATATCTTTGATGTATTTAAACAAAGGCAAAAAAAAAATTAATCTGGAGACCTCTACAGATTCCAAAATGGTAACAGCAGCATCTGGACAGACACCAAAATATAAATAAAAGCTACATATATTTAAGTGAAATATAATCAGGCTAACCTTATGACCTTTTTTTTTTTTTTTTTTTTAATAAGACTAAATTCTTATGATAAAGAATTGTCTGGAAGGCCATACTCAAAGAGTTGTGGTCAATGACTTGATGTTCAAGTGGAGACTGGTGATGGGTGGCATTTCTCAGAGGCTGGTATTGGGACTGGCCCTGTTTAACATCTTTGTTGGTGACGTGGACAGTGGAATGAGTGCACCCTCAGCAAGTTTGTCAATGACACCAAGCTGTGTGGTGCAGTCAACACGCTGGAGTGATGGGATGCCATCCAGAGGGACCTTGACAGGCTGGAGAGGTGGGCCCGTGCCAACCTCATGAAGTTCAACCAGGCCAAGTGCAGGGTCCTGCATATGGGTCGTGGCAATCCAAAACCAAATAGAGGCTGGGCAGAATAGCCCTGAGGAGAAGGACTTGGGAGTGATGGTGGATGAGAAGCCCAACATGAGCCAGTAATGTATGCTTGCAGCCTAGAAAGCCAACCGCATCCTGGGCTGCATCAGAAGAAGGATGGCCAGCAGGTCGAGGGAGGTGATTCTCCTCATCTACTCTACTCTCACGAGACCTCACCTGGAGTACTGCATCCAGCTCAGGAGCCCCCCACATAAGGACATGGAGCTCTATAGAGCAAGTCCAGAGGAAGGCCACGAAGATGATCAGAAGGCTAGAGCACCTCTCATATGAGAACAGGCCAAGAGAGTTGGGGTTGTTCAGCCTGGAGAAGAGAAGGCTCCAGGGAGACATTATTGTGGCCTTTCAGTACTGAAAGGGGGCCTATAAGTGTACATGATACTTGTTTACATCATATGACTGCACTTATTATTTCTCTACATTTAAGTATGTCTCCTTGCAAAGAAGATATGATAAATGCATGTTAAATATGTAACAATATGTCATGAAGTTTAATTAATTTTACCACTTCAATACCCTCTAATGGAAAATCATGTGTGGATAGAAATTTTAAAAACTTTACTATAAATATAGTCATTTTTAATGTAACTTTCAACTGCATAAAAGCTTTCCCAATTTCAGTAGAATTGAAGCTGCTATTTATACTACTTGTGCAGTAGTATATAAACATATAAGCCTCTTTATGGCTGGTCTCCAGTGAAAAATAGTCATGTCTTTCAAATATTTTTAGCGCTTAGAACTTTATAAGAACTAATACATATAAAGAATTTCAGATCTGTACCTTGTATTATATAATGAAATTTTAATACACAAAAAGTTTGATTGGATGGAAGGGATTAAAAATTTGATAAGAATCAGTGTGATATTGGCCACTGTTTTGTGTGAGCCAACATTTTACTCTTCCTTCCACGTAGAACTATCCATAATGTTCTTACTTATTTTTGTTTCACCGCTACACACTGAAAATGAAATCTGTATTTCATAAAAAAGGATAGTTTTCATAAAAAAATGAAAAGAAGAATCAAACAGAAGTTTAGAAATTGAAGAAATATTTCATTTTTATATATTTAAGTGAAAATAAGAGTAATTAATGATTTGCTTCATGTTCCAAACAATTTTTGTCTTTGAAATGCAAGCTATTTATTCTTTTTCAATTCAATTTATAACATTCCAAATCTGATGTAGAAAATCAACAGAAAAGCATTCAAAACTTTTTAAAATCAGTTTGTAAAATATTGTCAATATAAATTTCTTACCTGGATTGGAAAAGTGAAAATGCTTATATATCTATCTCAAATATTGCCACACTATAGAAATATCATATCTTCCACACCATCATGTTCTGCCTATGTGCTCTGTATTTGTATCCTGCTTAGATATAATTTCTCTTAAATCAGATCTGCCATACAGATATACTTACATTTTTCCTACTTGTTCATTATTATAGTTTGTCTGATTAGTTTCCAAATACATTAACTTCTTTCCAAGACCATCCCACTGGTTAATTCATTGCAATAAAATGTGAAGATCAAATACAAAAGTGGAATTTATATAACAATGAACATTTTGTTTCAAAACATAAATAAGCATTTCAGCACTTTGTCTTCCTGAAGAAAGTAACACTGATAGAAGCCAAGGTTCTTTGCAAGAATACTTAGCAACACTCAGCTGCTATTCCCACA
Organism: Tetrax tetrax; assembly: GCA_009806455.1. Lineage (NCBI taxonomy): Eukaryota > Metazoa > Chordata > Aves > Otidiformes > Otididae > Tetrax > Tetrax tetrax. The sequence goes on along the minus strand of WHYT01015522.1, from coordinate 5,688 downwards.
AACCACAAAGAAATGGACCAAGTGATGTGTCCTATTGTCTATCATTTAATGTTGGGTTTTTTTTTTATGATCATGAAGAATAAATGAAAAAGTAAGATATACAGCTTCCAGCTTATTTTTAATTTTGTATTTCAGTATTTTTCATTTCAAAATAATTTTATCAAGGAAGAGGAAGGGGCATTGCTATTTTTATCTTGTCAATAGTTTAGAATACACACATATATTGAAACAATATTTCAATGTTTTAATGTTTACAGTTATCACAATCTATGTTCTTTCTGATTTTAATAAATAGAAGAGGAATTTTAGTTTCTAACACTCATCGTACAATACCAGCACACCAGAAGTAAACATTTGAAAATCTTAAGTAGAAATTAAAACACAAAAGAAGTAAGTTCTAACAGTAACAGACTTTTTAGAGCTGCCACTTTCAGTCATACAGCCAGGTGAAGTGTATCTTATCAGGCACATATTAATGTCTATTTAAAACTGTAATTGATGAGCAGACTTCATTCTCAATGCTATAAAAAAGTAAATTTTACTCATTGTGAATAAGTACTGTGGCATTTACACAGTTTTTTTCTTTTGTTCTCAATGATCCCAGCCATGCATACTATGATTGTACAGACTGTATGTGTCTATATAGAAGAATCACTTTAGTCTTGACTGAAATGAAATCACATTCAGAGAGAAAAGATTCAGCTTTCTATTAACAACAATCTACTCAAAAACTTAAGAGAAAAGCTGAATACTGTTGAACTTGCATAGGAAAATCTATAAGGATGTGACTGGGATTTCAACTAAAAAAAAATATATTTAAAGCTAGCTTTCAGAATAAGGTAGCTGTAACTTGATACTAGTGTGGCTAAAAGCAGCATGAATTTCAGAAGAAAAAGAAAACAAAGCAGACTAATCATATCACCCTTTCTACCCTGGCTCGACAGGATAGCTACAGAAAGCTCAGCTAATCTCTGATGAGCATTTACTGAAAACTCTCTGCAATTGCCGAAATACATATTTATTTGGCCAATATGCCAGAAAAAAAAAGGCAAGCACTGGCATAATGGGCATTAGTAAACTACTCAAACCACACACTCTAGGTTTCCAGTGGCACAAGTAGGAAGACGCCAAGATAGGTGTCACTTTCTGCCCTCAGCTTACACTGCTCTGCTTGGGTTCTCCTTCCCATCCCCACCCCTGCATTTCTCCACTATGTGATTTAAGATCAGAGTGCCAGCCTTAATTCTGAATTTCCTGACTTTTATGGTTTAAGTCAGTCCCTTAATGTTATCTAAACATACTTCCTTGGTATTTAATATAAAGAAGCTTTGGTTCTGAAATAGAAGGACTTTGATCTACTGGGGTTAGAGGGGGGCTGTTGAGGGAATGGGGTGTGATTTCTATTATTTCCTAGCTCTTTCCCACTGTGCTACTTGTGACATAATTTTCTTTTTTTTTCTTTTTTTTTTTTTCTAACCAGCTACCAAAATTTACTGCAAGGGCTGCAAAGAATGCTGTCACATGAAGGATAGAACAGATTTTGACAGACTAGCTTCAATGATTTTTTTTTTGTTAATTTATATGTAAGTGAAAATAAAAGAGTGTATCTCCATGATCAGTGTGAAAATATTACATTTAGACATCTTTTACTCTCCCTTCCTCATTGCAGAGCAAAGTATGATGATCTCTGCTTGAATTTACTCAAGTTTTGGTTTAAACATACTCTCACTTACAGTATGATGATGAAGATGTGAACACGGATGCCTAGACTAGCAGACAGCAGATCTGACATGTCCATATGGTACATCTAAATGATACATAGCTCAAGTTTGGAAACTACAGAGAAACATCTAGAAAGCAAGCAGAGAGTACCATCTTGGATGAGATCATTAGTGTGGGTGCAACACTGAGCAAATGGAGACAATTCTGCCCAAGCTGAAGTGTTTCTACTGGGATTACAGGTAGCAGACGCAAAGTCATTTATGATGCCTCTTCTCCTATGAGGCCAAAAGGTCTGAAGTGTTACTACTTCAAGTCCTGGAAATGTATAATAAAAAGGTCCAAGTAAGAGAAAATGAAGCAGGGAGGGTTCCATACAGAATAGCATCTAAAACTACAAAATGCATTATAAGTAAGGAGAGACCTAAACGCTGTGTTTTCAGTTTCCTTTGCTGAAAAGAGTTTTCTGAACTCCATGGAAACACTGAAAATGTTAATTATCAGCCTTAGTTATTGAGTGACGTGAGAGGGATTAAAAAAAAAGAAATCACTTATTTACATGTCAAAATGTCCATCACAGCCAGTTGGTATGGGAACATATTGCATCTCCTTAAGAAATTAGAAAGTGCTAAGACAAAATAGCTGTTCACTGAACACTGGATAAATATGTGTTTTCAGAGATGTTAAAATAATTTTATAGCAATGAGAAAACAGAACCCAGTCTATTGCATACCTTTCCTGTTCTGTTGCTATAGATGGAAGAAGGACACCACAAAGGACTGAAAAAAAGAGCTTGACACACATTCGTAACTGTCAGAAAACAAGCTATTACTACCAGCCACAAAATGAGCAGAGATTGCCAAAACTAAAGGAAAAGGAAGTAGGAAATAGGAAAGATAAGACTAAAAGGCAACAAAACTATCTGGTTAGGGCCACCAAAAGAATAAGAAGCTTCTTCAGTAGAAGGCTGGCACTGATACAAAGCTCATAATAGAGAGAAATTATAATAAGTACCATGTGAAAAAAAAAAAAAGTAAACAGTATTGGCCAGAGAGGAATGAGATGTAGGATTATAGATGGCAATGTGCCTAATTATAAGGGCTCATCCATGAATAGCTGCCTTTAATTTTGTACTTGCCTTCAGGGCTAACATCAGTATCAGATACAAACAGAAAAGGACCTTTTATTCTGTGACAACTAAATGGTCTTGCAAACTCTTAATAAGTGAGTCCTGAAGCAATATCTGGGTTGATTAGACAATAAAGAACAGCTGTCACTTAATTGATTACTAATGGCTCAGAAAATGAACTATTAGAGTTATAAATGTTTGATAGCTGTGATCAAACTGTGGGTTTCAACAAGACACAATGACACGGAGACAGGGACAAATCTATAGTGTTTGCTGAAAACATTTTTTCAAGTACTTAATGTCCAAAACCACTTGCAGAAATTTAGATGTCTTTTGGAGGTACCTACAGGGAAGATGTTAAGCCCCCAGAACCAACACAAGGATACCTGTTTCTCACTTTAGTCAGCAATATTTGTTCTGAGCACAGGGAACAAACCCATTGAATTAAGTCACACAGTCACAGCACTGAAAGTTTCAGACTGCATCAATAACATTCTGAAAACAAAAAGTCTCTGAAACAAATGTTTCAGGAAATGAAAAAAAAAAAGTGGTTTGCCAGTCTCAAAGATGAATTACAGGCTTTAATAAAGAGTAGTCACAGATGTTCCCTCTTCTTCCCCCCTAAACATTCACTGAATATTTTGAGATTACTTTTGAACTGAAATCTTTTGCATTCTGATATCTAGCATAGTCATACTTTCACTGGTTTAAGTTGTAGTTGGATCAAAATATCAACGTTAATGTGCTATGTACAAAGAAGCCAAAAACCATTGTTATATTTTTGCAATGTACACCCTTATGCATATTTGCATCCTTCATTTACTACGAGGGATTCCTGGCCTGATTTTGTGCTGTGTAAGAGTTCCCTCTACTGGCTGAGCTACTAGAGCAGGTTTTAATTTCATCGGGCAGCTTACTGCCTGATTCAAAAGATTTCAGGGTCTGAGCCTAACAATTTTTCTTGTAGTTTCTCTGAAACTGTACAATTACATTGAACTTCTTTAGAACTGAGGAGCCTTCATAAAAATGAGCTTATGAATCCCACCAGTATGGGGCCTAAAAAAAAGCTCAGAGCCAGTATGGTGGTGACAGAAAGCTCCTAGCCAAAGCTGATTGACTGAAATACAATTCAATAAGTAATTGAATATACACGTAACTGAAATAACAGGAACAATTCAAGTAGCAGGATTCAGTGTATTAACTTAATATTCCAGACCTTTAAAAAGGTCAAATTACAAGACATCATATAATATGTTACAGAGTTAGGGTTGTCTTCAGGCTGTTCCAAAAGTTATTACAATCAGTGGGATTTTTTTCCTACCATCTTACATATATGTAATAGATGAAAGGATCTCAAATGCAGATATGAGTTTATAAAGTGTGATTCTTCCCTATTCTTTTTTTTTCAAGGTCCGCTGATGAAATCTCAGGATTCCTTTACTGACTAAAATTGGTTATTCGATCTTTATTCACATGGAGCACAATACTCTTACAGATGACTAATGACAATTCCTGAATCCTCCTCAAGAAACATATACCTTCGCTTTGCTTACACTTTGAGGAAGCTGAGCAAATCCATAATGTCTATGCCATTTTTATCTGAGAGAGAATAAATCTTTCTTGACTCCTCAACAAAGGAGCCTCAAGCTCTTCAAAAGCTGGGCTCTGTCAATTAAAGATAGAGAAAGCACTGGCATTACTAAGAGAAAAAAAAAGTGAGAAAAACAATTTACATATCAGAGAGAAAAGCAAAGGAGCAGACCATGACTAGTCAATTGAAGACACAAATTCTTCTAAAAGGAAAGGTTATGCCTTCACTTTTTCAAGCTGTCGCGATCAGTAGAATGCTCAAATATTCCTATTATGAAGTTAAATCAAGATATGGCCATAGGAACACTACAGAGCATTGGTGCAAGACAGGGGAATATGTATATGTCGTAGTTCAGCCCCGATAGGGACCAGACTAAGCAGTCTCTCTCCCGCTCCCCCCACCCTCCGAAAGAATAGGGGGAGAAATATAAGAAAAAAACAGCTTGAGGTTTGAGATAAAGATGGGGAGGAATCCTTAAAGTTACTGTCCCGGGCAAAACAGACTCGACTTGGGGAAAAACTATTCATTTATTACTAAAACTAGCAGGAGAATGAGACAGGGAACAAGATAACCTCCCCCCACCCCTCCCTCTTCCCGGGCTTAACATTTATCTCTACTACCTTCCCCTCCCGAGCGGCACGGGGCGGGAAAAAGGGAATGGGGGTCACGGTCAGTTCATCATGCGTTGTTTCATGCCGCTGCTTCACCGCTGGGGGAAGAACTCCTCGCATTCCCCTGCTCCTTCGTGGGGTCCCTCCCACGGGCCACAGTCCTTCGTGAAACTGCTCCGGCGTGGGTCATCTCTTCCACGGAGTGCAGTCCCTCTAGAACAGCTGTCCCAGTGGGCCTCCACGGGCCACAGCCTTCCTCAGGCCTCCACCTGCTCCAGCGCGGGCTCCTCCACGGGCTGCAGGTGAATCTCTGCTCCTCCATGGACCTCCATGGGCTGCAGGGGGACAACCTGCTCCACCATGGTCATCACCACGGGCTGCAGGGGAATCTTGGCCAGGAGCCGCATTACTCCTCCCCCTCCTTCTTCACTGACCTCGGCGCCTGCAGCTGTTCCTCACAACAGGCTGGCAGACTCCTCTCAGGATCCTTTTTACATCTTATTCACTGCTCGTCTCCTCTCCACTTCTTGCAGCCAGGCCAGGCCCAAGTTGGGCCCAGTCGGCTGCCCGGCGGGAGGCCAGAGGGTGAGGCCTGCAAGGCCCACAAGGCTCGCGCCTCCCCCTCTCTGCCCCCGCTC
>WHYT01015521.1:263028-366718 GCA_009806455.1 Tetrax tetrax | reverse complement strand
AAAAAAAAAAAAAAAAAAAAAGAAAAAAAAATTAAGAATTGCATCCAAGCAGCCCCGCGGGCAGAGCTCGGGCTGGTGGGAGCGGGCCCGGCGGGGCGAGGAGGGAAGGGAGCGGGGTCCCGGGGGCTGTCCCCAGCCAAGGGGTCGGGCTGGCTTCTTTGGACTCCGGGGAGGTTTGGGGAAGGGGGGTCCGACATGCTGAGGAGCGGGGGTAAAAAACCACCCGCACTTGTGCTCGGGCAGGCCTGCGGCTGGGCAGGGGTCTGCACCGGCGGCACCGGGGCCGAGACCCCCGCGCGTGCTGCGGTGGGCAGGGTCCCTTCGTTGCCTCCCCCGCCCTAACGGGGTCCCCATCAGCCTTAAGTGACCCGCCCGGCTTCGCTCGCCTTATTGCCGTCCTCTCGTATCGACTTCGATCTCCCGCCGTTCATCGCCGATTGATAAAGGGCCGATGGCACCGGAGCCAGGAACACGATGGAGGAGCGAAAGGGACAACGAGACCCCCCCTCTTTTGCTCCCCGGGCCCCTCCGGGAGCGGGGGGCTGAGCTCGGGGCCGCCCCCCCGGGGTTCCCTGCTCCCCCCTGGGCAGCCGCGTCTCATCTGCGGGAGGTAAAGCACCTCCCCTCCCCAGAACCTCTCTTCTTCCCCCCTCTCCGGAGGTGCTACTTTGCCTCCCCGTCCTTCGGATCCCCCACCCCGGATCCACTCCTTGCAGCCTCGGGGAGGATGGGGTCGGGGTGCCAACGAGACAGGATCGGGCCCCGGAGCGGTGCGGGCAGCCCCGGCCGGAGCAGGGGCTCCGGGGCTCTGGGAAGCAGGAGCAGAGATGTCGGAGCTGCCCCCGGTAGCAGCACGGTGGAGCCAGACGGGGGGCACAGCCCCGGGGGTGAGGGGGAAGAACCCAAGGCTAGCACCTCTGAATTTAGCTGCCGGCCGACGGCGCATTGCGTGATCTCGTGTAGTGCGGGAGGACCATTCCCTTCAGAGACAAAAAAAAAAAAAATAAAAAAAATCATATTATTTTTGTTTGATCTCACAGTTTTGCAAGAGCTATTGCTACCAGCTGGAGCGAGATCTGCACCCCCTAATCGGGGCAGAGGTGACGACCGGTTACGGCTGCTCCCAGAATCAAACGAGAGGCTCAGCCAGCAAACACAACCCGCAACACCCCCCTTCCCCCGTTACCGACACAAAATTCACAGCCTCTCTCTGCCAGCCGTGCGACAGGCTCTTCCCGATATTCCCTTCCCTCCTCCCCTCCCGGAGAGGGTATAAAACTGATTGCCTTTTACTTCCAAACCAGGGAAATCTAAGAGCAAAAAGCACTTTTTGAGCTAAGGACAGAAACACACAAGAATTTCCGGAGATGCTGGGCTCTGTTGCCGGCCGGAGGATAAATGTTGGGGTGGGTAGGAGAGGTGTGTTATAGGGATGAGCCAGGGTTTGTGAGACAACTGTTCCCAGTTGGTTTAGGGTTTAATTTTTCTTTCTTTTTCCTTTCCCGCCCCCCCCTTTTTTTTCCCCTTTGGGTGCCCGCCCGGCCCTAGCAGCTGATGATTGACAGAGCGAGGTCAGGGATGCTCCTCGGAGCTGCGGGACTCATGTTTCGGGGAGGACTGACAAAACCCCTCCAGTTCCCTGCGCAGCCTCCTCGGGGCCGCGCTGCGGGGCGGGGACCAGGGGTTCCGCGGGCGCGGAGCTGGGGAGCAGCCCAGGCAGGGGCCCTGCCGCCCTATGCCAGCCAGCATCCTTCAACCTTCCCGCTGCTGGCTCCGCTCCCGGGGCTGTTCCGCTTTGCTTTTTTCTAAATTTTAAGTTTTGATCTCCTTCTTACAGGATTGAAAGAGTAGTTCCTCACCGTCGGGGAGAAAAAAAGCTATTTCGCCCTTTATTTGGTCAAGTTTCAGTTATGGATTTTTTTTTTTAAATCATTATGTTTCACTCCATTAAGATTATAGTAAATCTGAAGTTATGCACACGTGCGCACACACACTCTCTCTAAATAGCTTATTGCATAACCCTGCCTAGCATGTTCAGCAATGTAGCATGCAGTGTTCTGATAGCATCCCACACTGGACTTCTGTTTTGTGCAAGAAGGAGAACAAAAAGAAGAAGAAGAAGAAGAAGAAGAGGGGAGGAAAAAAATGCTTTCAAGTGCTGCCTTTTCTTGATTTTTAAATGATGACTTTTGGTAGGGAATTCTGAACACAGCATGAGGTGCTGCAAAAATGCGTTCTTGCTATTGCATCCAGCTCAGGGAAGAGACAATTTATATTTGTGAGCCAGTCCTGCGCATCATAGTGTGTGGAAGTGTACGAAAATGGGTTTGTGGTGTACTAGAGACCTAAGTTAATGCAAATCCTTTGCCTTAAACAGAATTGCTCCAACGGGGGCTTGTTGTATTTACAGGTTTGTCACAATATGGTAAGAATAAACTGCACTAAAGAGGGAAAAACCCATCCCACGTAAAGAAAGCGATGTGTTTTCCTGTCCCACGGAGGCTGCTGTTAGGTTTTAGAGATAGTTGTCCTCTGCCATGTTTTATTTCCCCTTTTAAAGTTTCACTGTTTGTCTTAAGGCACAGATTCAAAACACTGCATTTCCACTTTATACATGTGTTCTCTTAAAATATTTGTTTAGATAAGGAAACCAATGCTAAATGTTCTCACTTGAAAGAAATTAAATATATAGAATGATAAGCTGCTGCTAAAATATATAAAAAACACTTAAATTAATAATAAGAACTTGTTCTGAGGCAAAATTCAATTTTGCTTCCTATTATGCAATCTTTGCATGTAAAGTTGCTTTAATGCAAAATAGCAGCTCATCAAAAATTCTGTTTTATTGGTATCAAAAATTTATGATATCCTGAGGCATGAGGGGCAGAGAGCAAGGTAGGAAAGCTGTGTCCTTTTACCAAGTTTAGTGCTTGCTTTAAAGAAACATCTCAAACTTATCTCTCCTCCCTTCTTCCTCGTTTTTGGAGGCTGTGGGTGAAGGTTTATAGCAGAAAAAACTCCACTGACAATGTCACTGCGCAGCTCGAATACACCATTTTGTTAACTGCACCCTCGCTGCAGACTCCTGCTTTCACTGCAAGACCAGGAGATACTAGGACATATCCACACAAATATAGAGATGGGATTATTTTTAAATTCTGATATTTTCGTTCAGTATTGCAATAATGTGTATGTGTTGCAAATATACCTGCATTATTTGTGTCTGTATTCAACTATTGAAGCCCACAGCCTCCCACCAATAAAATATAGAGATCTGATTCTGCTCTAGCCTGGCCTTCCTGCTAATGAGACTTCATTTGTTTCCAGAAAGGTGCTCCTGGCTTATAAAGGATATTAAACACTCAGTGACAAGGGCATTGTGTCCAGTATGATTTTTTTTTTTTCTGAAATAAGAGCGGCAAGAAATCAGCAGCAAGCACCTGAAATCTGCATTTATAAAAATTAAAAAAGCTTACTGCTTCTTCAGTAGAACTTCAGGCGATTTATTAAAGGAAACCACTGACCACTTACAGCCAGGGAAACTGAGGCAGCGAGCGATGGGGTGACCTGGCCATGGGCAGCCGCAGACTGACAGCAGGGCTCAGTCTGACAGGTCCCTCTGGGCCACGCTGGGTATCACGGGTATCTAGGGGATGGTGAGGGGGGCAGGCAGCCCCGGCCCCTCTAGTCCTGTGTTTTCATGGGTCCTGTCTTATTTACTATTGAATGGAGCAGAAACCTCCCTGCTGGTTCAGGGGGCCCATTCAGAAAAGAAATCACAGAGGGCAATAAACCTGCACCTTGGACTTCTGCTAACTGCTTCTTCCTTGCTCTTACACTGCGGTGCAGTGATTACTCAAAGCCTTTACAAACATGAGAAAGAGAACATATAATTATAAACAAGTCTCTGAGATAGCACCAGCCCTTACAGCTCTCTGGACCTGCATTTTCCCCCTCTTTAATGTGGCCAAAAATTATAGGCAAAAGGATTTTGAGTCTGAAATCTCTGCTCATGGCATCCCAAAGGAAGGCTTTTACATTTATCCTCAGTCTGCCCCCCATTTTGCTTATTTTCCAACAACATCCAGCTCCTCATCTCATGTGAGTGCTGCTGCATCGCTGCCGTCAGCTCTAGCACTGAGCCGCCTCATGCAATCGCTGAGGCTGATAAACACAGAGGAGACCAGAAACAGAGCTCCGCTAAACTCCTTTTGACACAGCCCATCCTTATTTTTACGTCAGCCTTGACCCATGGATCAAATGTTTTATTCTGAGTATTGCAGAGGCAACGCTACACTGGTCCGCGAGAGCACATGCTGATCTCAAGGACTGGAAGAGCACAAATTCATTTGGCCCAGCACTGGATTCATGGAACGACAGGTTAACCTGCTCCGCAGACGGAGAAAAGGGATAGCAAGGATGTTAGTAGAAAATGGTGTTGGAAAGGCGTCTCCAGGTCCTCACTTATCTCAAGTCAGGCATCCGAAAGAGCAGGGTATTAAGCAAATACCGGTGAGCCTCTGGGGCTACGTCATGAGTGACTCACGCACCAGTCAGGCAGGCAGACAGACAGACGGGAATCATGATAATAACAATAATAATAAAAAATGTCTATGGCTTTCTGATTTGCAGTGTAACCAGATCTCTCTCACGCAGTGATTTCTGTCCTGCTGCACGCAGACTTAAACCAGGAGGTGACACGAAAGAAAACAACTCTTTCCTGGTGACATTAAACAGCAGGTAAGTTGAAATTTGAAATAAACAGATTTTATAGTCATTTTACTCAGCTGAATAATTAATGAAACAGCTCAGATAAAATTTAAAACATAGCAGGGGTATCAGCTGTTCTCTGCTCCAGAATCTAAACCCAATGTTTCTGTTAAATAAATCTTGTATCTTTTAAAAGAAGCCCTGCTCCATAGTCTGTTTTCAATTGAACACTACAGTAAATACATCAAGATTACTGGATCACATTGTTTACAGATGAAACAGTTTAAAGGTTAAGTTATTTTTGGTTTAAATCTTCTGTGTTTTAAAATGAAAGGCATTTCTGGAGTAGCTGCTGAAAAACAAGAATACTAGAAAAAAAAAAGAAAAAAGGAAGAAGATAAAACGTGGCACTGTGAGGGTTAAGCAAGGTCCTAGGATCCAAGTAAATATTTATATGAGTGCTCAAAGAGGGGGGAAAAATCTCAATATAACCAAAATATAAATCACAGTGCTTTATGTTAGCTGTCAAATTATTCTAGCCCCTGCATTCCAGTACTTGCTCTACTGGTAATGTCACATAGGACGTGTGGGCTTATGCCCTGGTGCAGGTTTGGCAGGTAATTAAAGGCAGCGGCGTGGAGGTTTACACAGACTCCCTCCAACCCACGGAAAGACAAGCAAGCTGTTAGCTGGGATAGCTGCGAGTGTGCAAAAGGGTCCGGGAGCAGGGTTTTTCAGGGGCAGGGGAGAAAAGCCTGACTCTGGTGTGGGGCTGGGTTAACCCTTTGGTGCTCTTTGCAGAGGTGATGAGAACTGGATAGTGGCAAACCAGCAGCCAGTCATTTGGCAGAGGGAAAAAAAAAATAATAATAAAAGTAAGCCCTGAGGGCAGCTAGCCCTCGGGTCAAGTTTGCCTGCATTCTTGACCTGGGGGAGACTTTTCTTGCTAGAAGTCATCTGGGTGATTTAGTCTTTCTGCTTGGTCCTGACTCTGGTATCGGAGACTCCAAACACGACATTATTATTCCCAATGGCTTCACAATGCAGCCCCATCTCCAATCTGAGATGGTCCTGCAGACTCCCAGCTCCATCCCTGGGAGGCAGCCTGCAAATGATGCCCAGAGCTTGTGTCTTATGGCCTTTGATGAAAAACCTTTCATAAAAAAGAACCAGAATCAAATTGTGGGGCTCAGTCCCCCATCTGCTTTCATCTTCTCATTTAGCTCCCCTGTGTGAGTAGGTGGGAAGGGAGGTTTTCAGATGCACCTCTCATTTTGCTCTTCCCGTCATAGGCGTTCCCATCTCGGTGGGGTGGATCTTTGCACTGGGAGGCACTCGCACGTCTCCCGCTCTGTGTAGGAAATGGGTGCAGGGCTGCAGGCTCTGCGCTGAGAACCCGAGCGCCACGAAGCCACACCTGTGTGGATGCAACCTCTGTGTCAGGGAGCAGTGCCAGCACCGACACCGCCGCCGTGCGACACCCTCTTATTTAACCACAGAATTAGCATGGCACCAAGATGATGGGTTATTGCCCTCCGGCTCTCTCCCCACGCCATGCGTCATCCAGCCTGTGAAGACAGAGGCTGTGGGCAAAGAGAAAATCCTTCCCCACATGGGTTGCATTTCACTGCCTCTCTATGGAGGCTTCCAGAAGGGAAGTGAGGCTGTGAAGGGGATGCCCATCTGCAAGGATAACCCCACCACTAGCATCCTTTCACGGGGGCTAGTGAACAACCACCATCTGTTTAGCTGCCATCCCTTTGCCTAGACGTGAGTCCCCATTCATATTCATTTAACCAGTCTCTTATGCTAATCTCCGTCTACCTCCTTTCTTATCTTCTAGTCATACACAAAACCAGAGAGCAAGGGCCTTCCTGAATTAGCCTGGATTCCTGTTTCTCAGCTTGGAAAATGTTGGGTTGAATCCCGACAGTAAGGGAAAAAACCCTTCAAAAATCCAAGGCAGTCAGAGATCAACTTTTGGAATTGCTTAGGTCCATTTATCTGCCCCAATCAAACAGCGATTTGTCTGCCTGATAGGAGTTTAGATAAAGTTTTCAGCAATTTGCAGTAATTAAATGTGAAAGGGGAAGAAGCAGAGGGTTTCCAGGCAACGTGCTGCAGAAGGGGAGTTTTGAAGGAAGGCAGAGAACCCCTTGTTGAACATCTGCCAGCCTGCATGGAAGGTAGCGGTGATTTCCCTGCTCTGACAGAATTCCCCCCTCCCTCCCTGCAAAGATGCTCTCCCACTACTGCTGCTCAGATCAGCCAGGGGAGAGAGAAAATCCCTGGAGAGCAGGAAAATATCTTCCAAAACAATTTATTGCCTGATTGCAACGAGTGACAGGCATTAAAAAGAAAAAAACAATCCCAAAGAAAGACACTATCACTTGCCCGGTAAGGACTTTGCTCCCATGTCAGAATTATGCAAGCTAGAGTGCGGTGCAATGCTCAGTATATTCAAGATAGTTGTCAAGAGCAAAGTATAAACATTTCCAGCAAATGCACTTAATAGAAATTTGTTTGCCAAGTGCTGCAGTGTCCTTTCTTGGTTATGGCAAGGAAAAGGCCTTTTTTCATTAAGTGGGGGAAAAAAAAAACCAACAACCCTCTCCCAATTAAAAAAAAAAAATCCCAAACCTTTGAATGTAAAGCTTTTTCTAGCCTTTTACTTTGTTACCCATCAGCTCAGGCAGCAATGTACCCAAAGTCCGGTCCGTTCCATGTCCGTCCGTCCTTCCGTCCGTATCGTCCTCCAAGCCCCCCCCCCCCCCCCCCCCCCCCCCGTCACATACTCCTTATGGGCCTGAGCTGATCAGCAAATGGATGCGGTGAGTGAACCCGCAGCTGTGATCCAAAAGGGATGCAGAAAACACGGAGCGGAGCCCCTGTTGCGCATAAAACACGACCACGCATTCCTGGGAGAACAGAGTCCATGGGAATTTGGCCACTGGTGGGGGTAGAGGTTCACCCCAGCCTCCGAGGGGGGTTAGGTGCCTTCTGCCAGGAGATAGCTGAATACAGGACAGAGGTACGCTGCAGCAGCAATTAAGCTGTAATCAGTATCTGCCTTCGCTTGAATCACTTTGCTCCACCCTGAACATGCAGTACATCAGGGCTGGAAGCTCCTCCAGCCAAGAACTTGGGACTCCAGGGAAGGGGTGTGTTTGTTCCTCCTCTGAACTAACTACTTCATTCCAAAAGCAACCACAGTTGTCTTGAGCTACTGTCGCCAGTTCAGTATGCCTTTAGCAGGAAACAGAAGCTTTCTGTGAATTAAAAAGGCACAAAGACGATGCTTCTGTTTTAATTAACTAACGTACCCTATAGATTCATGCTTTTTCCTTGAAATCTCAGTTGGTTTCTTTAATCGCTGTTCTCAGTGACACAGTTTAATTTCCCCTTCCCGGACTGCACTTGCCTTTTCCCAGAGCGCTCTCACTGAAGACGCCTGCTCTCATAGCTGGAGTGTGGAAGGAGCTGCTTCCCATTAGGGAACCTGCTGATGACTCCAAGATGACTGCAGAAAACCCTCCCTGACTATGTCCTTCCGTGCTCCCTTATGATAGAAATATTGGCTGGAGAGGAGCTCTGGAGGCCTCTCATCCAACCTCCCACTCAAAGCAAGACTGTTGCCAGCACTAGATCAAGTCGGCCATGGCTCTGCCTCAGCCGAAAGTCTTGAAAACCTCCAGGGGTGGAGATCCCACCACCTCTCTGGGTATCTGTTCCACCCACATCCTGCTAATTTTGTTTCTAGGAACCTACCCATCTCTAAAGAACTCTGTTCTACCAGCAGGACAATAACTTCAAGATGTTTTGCAACACACCCCACCCCCTCTCCTTCAAGGACCTGATGACCCAGAAACACACAAGAAGTTGAACACCTATTATGGGAAGATTAAATCTTCTGTTTAGATACTCAAAATCCCCACCAGTCTGTTCCGCAAGCTTACAGGCTGGAGGCACCTTACTGCAGTTATTAGCAGTAAGTTCTCCAAGGCCCTAAAGTTCTGCTCTGGGGAAGGCCAGAAGCAGCTTGCTGTCCATCTCAAGCATAGGTCTCAGTCACATACATGAAAATAAGATATTATTTTCCCTCTTCCATCTTAAGGCTCAGTTTGCTAAGGTGTTCTCAGAGCACTCCTATCAGATTTACTTCACATTGTAGCAGGATTTATGTACTGAGAGTTGGGGCTGTTCAGCCTGGAGAAGAGGAGACTTCAGGGAGACCTTATAGCGGCCTTCCAGTGCCTAAAGAGGGCCGATAGGAAAGATGAGGAGAAACTATTTAGCAGGGCCTGTTGTGATAGTACAAGGGGTAATGGTTTTAAAACAGAAGGAAGTAGATTCAGACTGGACGTAAGAAAGAAATGTTCTACAGTAAGGATGGTGGAACACTGGCCCAGGTTGCCCAGAGAGCTGGTGGATGCCCCATCCCTGGAAACATTCCAGGCCAGGTTGGATGGGGCTCTGAGCAACCTGATCTGGTTGGAGATGTCCCTGCTCCTTGCAGGGGGTTGGACTGGATGGGCTTTAAAGCTCCCTGCCAACCCAAACCATTCTGTGATTCTATGTTCCAAGTGCACGTGTAATCCCCTACCCATTCACCTGTACAGGCATGTTTGCAATTTCTTTCCTTCCCCTTCTGGCCCAAGTTATTCTGCACAAAGCAGAATGGCTTTGGTAGAGCAGAGCTGGAAAGTAACAGCGCCAGGCACCTCTGGGGATGGGTGCTTGCACCCTTGGGTGCTGTAGCAAACCCCATCCCTACCTCTTGCCCCCCAGGCAGGCAGCCAGAGCTGGGGCCTCTTTTGAAAGGAGAGTTGGAGCCCACCCTTGGGAGAAAATCCAGTATGTGACAGGGAGGTAGATGCCAATCTAGGACTGAATGTGGTAGATAATCCCCATGAGAGCATGATTTAAATAATTGGTTTATTTCTTACCAGCTAGCATGGATGGCATGGTTTCTTAGCTGGTGGTAGTGCTCATAGAAAAGTTATGAGGATTATAGTGACAGCATCAGTGTCCTGGTATTTTCACCACCACTTACAAGCTTCAGTGGTGATTTGGTTGTCATCAAGTCCACACAAAGAAAAAAAATCCCACAGAGGATGGCTCCAACATCTGCAAATCAGAGGAAGACAAAATTCCAGACTCAGAGTCATGACAAAGCTGAAATGATTGGTGATCAGAACAACTAATGAGCAGTTGCAAAGGTATATTCCATTCCTTGGAAATTGTAAGGAAAAGATATAGACATTTTTTCCAAGAGTAGTTTCAATAAAATTAAGAATTAATCCAGACATGTCCTATGGTCTATTATACATGTGAAATCAGATTAGATGGTCACAGTGGTTTCTTCTGGTCTTACAATCAATGAAAAAAAATGTAATTGTGGTGACAGTGAAATAGTCAAGAAATATACTGCTGAACTAGCAGGGAGCCTAACAGACATATGAAAATATTATAAATTCTAGAACTTATATAATAGATTGCATTCACTTCAGCAAGAATTCCACCATTGTTTTTTTTTTTTTTCTTTCCCCACATTTAATTTAAAGAGGCAATATCCTTTTAAGCTTTCATTCTGTAGCAGGGTAGATTAAATTTAAAATAGAAAAGTGCTGCAGAATACATCTAGGGATGTTCAGGGCTGGAGGACAACTTAATGAAGCAGAAACGGAAATACCATACGTCTCCAATAGCTTTAATTTATACAAATATTATCTTTGTGTCTTTCATAATACGATGCAGAAGAGCTCAGAGTATAGTGTAATTCCTTTGCTTTTCAAGATAATTTTATCCGTTTTAGTACCTGGGTTTGAAACCAGCCCAATTCAAACCAGAAGAGCTATAAAGATTTTTTGCTCTAATTGCCAAAACAGGCTTGCACATATAAAATCAGTTTAATGGCTGGAAAAGGCTGCTTGGTGGATAAATAGGGATAAGTACCAGACCACCGAGAGCCCAGTCCTGCCGCAGCTATTCAGACTGGTCAGTGCTGTCAGACATGGGCCACTCAGCGCCGGTGGCAGAGTTGGCCTCCTGGGCTATGCTGTGACAGGAACTTTCAGATCCAGCACACCATGCTTTTAACAACTTGGTTTTGCAGGACTGTACTGGGTGCGCTTTGACAATTTTTTTGGCCTTTCTTACTCCACACCAAGCTCAGGAAACAAGTAAATGGCGCTATGGCCCCAAACCACTAGATGCTAGCAATAAACCCAAGAGAAGCAGCAGCAGGGGAGCACTGTGGTTTTATTTAGCGAGGGGCAGGACACATACACTCCAGACAGTATCTGTTCCCTGCTGATGGAGGATTACACATTGGCATAGGCCCAAAGCAAGCTCAGGGTGCAGCAGGGCTGGTAACTCCTCTCTGGTGCAGCTGTTCCTGACCAGGGATGAAGGAGCAGTGCTACCCAAGCAGGTGACTGGCTCTGTGCTGTGGTCCTTGCGGCTTTCTCCTTCCCTCACATCCCTTCCAGCTGAATACAAAAGTGGTCAACACTTCTAGGTCAGAGGTAATATCTTCTGATGTTCTTGGTCTCCCAGACATTTTGGACATCGGTGTACCACTTCATACACTCCGCAGGACACCAAACCCATCTCTGCTTCTAACTCATTGAGCAATCTTGTTTAAAGCAGCATCTGTGTAAATTAATTTCCGTTTCTGTGAGGTGGCACAATATCATGTACTCATCTCTGAAAAGGACTTTGAAACTCAAATAACAGGTATCTAATGTCTAGCACCTTATTTATTCACAGATGTTTGAATCTGCTCAAGACATGTAAAACTGGGCTTTTTTCTTTGCACTCAGTGTGTTAGAAGTGGGGAGAAAGACAGAGAGAGAGAGAAAGAAAAAACATGTCGCTGGAAGACATCTTCATTCTGAATAAAAGTAGAGTTCATTAGTGAAGAGGGCTCATCTTTTCTTTATTCTTCATAACATGCATTTTCATGATTGGTTACAAGTCTGGCATTGCTTCTTCCTTCATATGCTGCCAACAGTGTTCTATGATCTTAATTTCCCCCCCTGTATGAAAACCTCAGGAAAAAAAAATTCCATATATTAGCCTGCAAGTATTTGATTGACACATAGATTAATGTTACACAATTAAGGAGTGTTATCAGGTGAGTGCTTCAAAAATCACAATATTTCACAGGCAGGCAGGCTTCCTGACACCACGGTAAGTAGAAATACTTTATAAAAATTATTTAGAATCACCATCTATCATCATGAGAAACCTTGTGTTGTGCTAAAATAATTGACAGGTTGATAGCTGTGAAATGTTCCCAATCCAATAAAACACAACATATTATTTTCAATAACAACACCGATATGCAAAGATTTACAACGCTTACCAATTTATTACAAAAAATGATGGAATTCTAATTTGTGAGCAACTTGAGTGTATTTCAACTCCATGATCAGTGTCCTTCAAACCATCACTAATCCAGTCAGTTCTTTCATGAATAAACGAGCTATGAATATGCATATTAGATGTAGCACAGCATGGGCTGCTCTGCTACCTTACATCCAGAAGGTCATGGACATAAATCTTCTTAGATGCTAAATACTCCCTCTACCTCAGCTAGGTATTGAGCAGCTCCCCAGTTTCCTACATCATTGAAGAGAGGTGGAACTGGCTAGAAACCCTCATGTGTTTGGTCCTTTGTGGTTCACATGGGCAATAGAGAAGACAGAATTAAAAGGATGGAGCTCAGGATAAACCCACCAGGTGCTCGTAGGCAGTTCTTCCATCACTTAGTGTGAACCTAACGGCTCTGCGGCTCCCAGCAGCACTGCCCAGTCCCGTGGCTGGCATCGGGGCTTCAGTTACACTTGCCTTGCTCATCCATTTAAGCTACATTGGAAATGGATCCTCTCCTCCACAGCCAGTGCAGGAAATACTTTTAGAGATCTTCAAATAAAAAAAAACTGCATTGCTGCACTGGGTGGGCCCCTTGGTGCCAGCAGATGAGGCAGTCAGACAGTTGTGGGGCTGCGGGCCAGCCTGGAGCTCCAGCCAGCCCCTCTCCCTTGTCCTCTTCCCGGTCCCGTATTTCCTACTCTTCCCTTCATTGCTGAGGAGTTTGCAGGCAGCATGAAGAGTATGGGCTTCTCATCTACTCTGGCGAATCAAAAAAAGAGTTGGAAGATGCAATCCCTATTCTGTTCCTCATTTATCTTGCATCCTTGGAGTTATTTGGGCTAATTCTGACCTTGTTAAACACGATATTAAGCCACAGAGAATCTCTGATGTTGATGAGGGGTAAAGGAATAAAGCTTCTGCTAATGTTAAAAGAACCAAAGAAAAAGTAACAGATGTTCCTGATTCAGACCTGTTCTCTTGGCTACAGGAACACCAAAATCAGAAGGTAATATTTTTTTTTTTTCTCTTTTGTGCAATTTTTTGTTTAAAGGAGAAATACCTTTGCACTGTTGTGGTTTTGGTTTTTTCTTCTTTTAAGCCAAACATTTGTTTTAAGAAACCATGGAGACATTTCCAGCAAGGTTCAAGTATCAGGGATTTCCTCTCCCTATCCTGCCCCCAAAATTAACAAGAGAGGGAAGGAACATAATATCCTACAGTAACAATTAACCTTCAGCGTGCTTGCTTGTCACACAGCATATGCAGATGAAGGAGGAAGAAAAGCCCAACCAAATGCACAACTGAAGAACTGTCCTTTCAAATTCTCGCTAAAGGACACAGGTTTATGAAAGAATTGGTTAAAGAACTGGACCCAATTCTGCAATAGGCTGCTGTGAGGCACGGAGGTAAATGTGGTCGTCCTTCTGCAAGGTCTCACTGCAAGATGAGAAATTTCAACAGGAATTTTCCTAACTCCTGGGTTATTGAAAAAAAATATATGTAACTGTGTATATAACCATATATATAATTCTCTATAATTATATCTATAACTATGTGTGTATATGGCTATATGTATAATTATACAGACAGTGGTAATGAATGGTGCTACCACTTCCCTTGCAGCTACCTGATATTTTTCACTAGATAAGCCACATGGACTCCAAGAACCCCCACTTGGATCCAGAAAATGTCATTCAATTTTTCCAGCAGTGACCTAGGAAGGGTTATTGAGAGCTGCTTGATGCTCAGTTTCTGCACAGTTCAGCAGAGAGACTTGGGTCTGAAAGCTGGGAGCCAGTGTGGATCCCCTGCCTCCTGCTCCATGCGGTATTCTCCTGCTCCAGCGGCAAAAACAATTCTCACTGTCCAAACTGTAGTAATTCTTGTTAGAAGGATGTTTTTGTTTTCAGAGACATGCTTTCCCCCCCCCAGTGTTATGTATAATTGTTCCAAGAAAAGAGATATTATAGTGGGTTATTGCATTATTTAGACAGCATGCAGGATTGGATTATAATTTCCGGAGGAAAGAAGCCCAACACTCATCAGGAGTTATTCAAGCAGATTAAATATGTCTTAAATCCAGGCAGTGGGCTGATTTCACCACCGCATGAAATAAATCTGGGCAGGTCAGGTTGGCTTTTTACCCCCCCTTTTCTTTACCCAACCTGGCTTAGACAGCTTCGCTCAAGTATTTTCTTTCACATGTTGCTGGCAAAAGTATCAAAACCCTCACTGAGCTTGTATTACAGCTGACAAATCACAGTAATTCATGATCAGAGCTACTGTAGTTATTCAGAGCAACTCGTGCAGCCACGGGGGCTGAAAGTGACTGACTGCACTGCAAAAATTACCTGCTAGGATTTTGTAGAGCTGCCAAGTAATTTGGGTTAACAGCTCTTTTCCTTAAAGAAGCACCTTGGAAAAGCGTTGGTTCCATGGTACCTTGTCTCTAGATCAGTCCCAGCAATCAGAGGAGCAGGATCACTGGGATTAAATTGGCCACAGAGGTCTGTGATGTTGAAAAAGTTGTTACTGTCAGTGAAAAACCAAACAAACAAGCCAGCCAATTTAATAGCTCTCCAAGCATCCTTGGTTAATGGAGCCCTGGAAATGAGAAGGAATAGGGCAATACCCCCACTTTTCATCTGCCCGGTCACCTGCTATGTTCCACCGATGGGGACGGACAGTGGCAGGTCCCTGCGTGGGGACAGTACTCCTTGCTAGCACGTGCAGACCTTGCTACCACAGTCATTTTACAGCTTACAAAATTGCACTTTTTAAAAACAGTGGTTTAAATTCCTTGACACACCAGTGCTGAAAAAAACTCTGAATAATCTGCTTGTAAGGAAAGTGAAACTCTCATCACCATTTCAAGTTACAAACACCAGTTCTGTTCAGTTTCAGGGCCTCTTTTTCTAAATTTAACCAGGTTTCAGAATTACTGAAGGACAAGCAGTCACAGCCTGGATTCCTCGTTTGATTTTACTCTCTTTTTAAGGGTTCCTTTATTTGTCTGAAGTAGTATAGAAAGTAGTTTAAAGTTGATGTATTTTGATCCTTCACATTTTAAAACCTCAGTTTTCAACTGGCAGCTTTTGGCTTCTCCAACAAGTGTTTCCAATACCTTTACAAACCGGTGTATTGTCTGACGGACTGCATCTTCAAAGGCTCCCTCTTTTCAGGGGAACAGAGCTGGTAGTTTTATTCCAGAATTTTGCTGCATGACACAGGGATCTTTTGTGGGCACTTTGCTCTTTTTCTTTCTAGGATTCCTTACTCCAAAATAGAAGAAACTTTAGAGGAAAAGAAGTACAAGACTGCTCTTTATGTATTCAGCGAGCTAACTGTCATGATTTTATGAGGAGCCTGATGATACTTGGTATTTTTCTTAAAACCCTAGACCTTGGACTCATATGTGTATACCAGAGTCTCAGCGTTAATTAAGAGATGAAGGTTTCCAGCCTGCATGGATGTGGCAAAAACCTGAAAATGGCAAAACCTGAGAGAAGAAGACAGGAACCCTTAAACTACTTTGCAAAAAGCTCATGTTTTAGGAGCTAAAATCCTAATTCTTGGAGGTGCAGGGCGGTATGGAGGCAGGGGAGATAGGAACCCTTTGCCCAACGTAGAGCGTGATACCTCTGCCACTGAAACACATCCACTGAAACTCAGCCCTCTGATTTTATTGTTAGCTAATTGAAGTCAGAGGCCATTTAAACCTACAATAAGAAATGGGATTTGGGGAAAACCCACACCCAGAAGACAAGATTAAAAGGACCTTCCTTGAATCCCAGCCCATCTCCTGCAGCAGACTGTGAAAGTTTCAGGTGCGTGAATTCTGTTCTAGAAATTCAAATTCTAAAGTGAAATCAAGCAGAAGCAAAATACTCACAAGTTAAGAAATGAATCGGAGGAATCCTAACAGCCTGAAGGTAAGTATCCAGATTTATCCTATCTAAGGCTTTGCCAACTGAAGACCTAACAGCATCTTTCAAGATGGTCCAGGCCACTGCAAAGCTTTCTGTACAGACAGATGCTGCCAGACTCTTTTCCCATAGTTAGGCTTTTTAGGACAAGGAATTTTTTGGTTAATACAGAGGACTCTTTCCTTAAATCTCCCACGGGGAAGCAGAGAGTGGATAATCCAGACCGCAGAACAAGCCTCACTCAGCTCGGTATTTTTTCCCTATGTCGTAACAGACATTTGATAACAAAGCAAACCTGCACAAGCGAGTCAGCCCATGGCAAAAGGAGTAATCCACTTAAGTTGGGTGGTTTCTGTGGTGCAATCCAGTGTAACACTGCTTCCCCTCTGGCAGTCCTTGCTAGAATCTAAGACACGTTGTAAGTAGAACAAGTTTGTGAGGCTCAGACAAGAGACCACTTTGTAAAGTAACTTGTGCGTGCATGACTTGAAAGGGCAAGAAGAAAGAGCGCTTAGGACACGTTATTACAGGAGCTGGCAGCAGGCAAAGGCTCCTTTCCCAGTTTAGTTAGTTTATTAGGAATATGACTGCAGCACCTCAGCTGTGAATTAGGACTCTGCCAGACCTGGCACCTAGAGATGTTCCTGGTCCTAAAAAGTCCGTGTGTGGAGGGGCTTGTCTAAGCTGTATGGATAAAACACCTTAGCTCTGGGAGTGCCTGGCACCTGGTCAGAGCCATCAGAGAGTCTGTTCCTCTTGAGGCAGGGTGGAAAGTACACATGTGAACAGTCACACTGCCAAATGGGGACTAAAAGGCACCTGAACTCTGTTGTGCAAGGATGCAGGACAGCTAGAGCACAGCCTCTGAAACCTTCAAGGTTCAAGTCTTTTCTCCAAATATTTCTCTGTTGTGCACTAATCCTAGAAGGAACATTTTTGTTTAAGTTTTCTGCAGCTCATTTAGGATTTTGCAAGCGAACCCAGGACAGGTTTGTACCAGGCACAAGGCATCTTCTACAATGGCTTCTCCGTCCTTTGCAGCTCTCAGCCTGGTCTGGCAGAGCTGCCATCATCAGCTAAGCCACAGGTGAGGCAATTCCACAGATGAAGCTGTGGAATTGCCCCACATCCCACCCAGTGCAAGAGCTGGATCCATCCCCAGCAGTGAGCAGTGGAGGCACAGACTCTTCATCCTGCTCAGGGCTCTGCTGCTACAGGAGGAATGACACAGCCAGCCCTTTGGAGGAGCTTGACCTACTTTGGAAGAGGGATGTCAGAGTTTGTGTTCTTCCTCACCACTTTTACTAGCCGCTGTTAACACTGGGCCTCCAACACCTCTTATTAGAGGGGTGGCAGCAACCCAGCCAGAATATGCTTTGCTGAGATCAAAGCATCATGCAAAAAGCCCATATTCGGTGTATTTATCAGAGATCAAATGACATCTATAAAGTATATGATGTGTTTTTTTAAACTCTACTTGAGCAGCTGCTTACTTCCTATATTATGGAAATCTGCCTCACAACTACAGGGAGCTGAGAAAGAAAGAACAGGCATATTTCACAATTCTTCCTTTTTTCTGACTTTCTCACCCATTCTTCTCTCAGTGTCTGTAAGCAGGACACAAAATGAGTCTGAAGACTCTCCATACACCACCACCACCACTACTACTACTACTACTACTACCACCACCACTTCTATCACCTCACAGTAAGCAGCTAACTCTTGCTTATAAAACCCCTCACATGAAATACAATAATCACCTCTACTGACAAATAAGTTCTAGCACTATCATCTCAAAATAAGAGTTTGCTGACCAGAAGATCTCTACTCAAGAAACTCACCCATTTTTCCCAAGCATCCCACTCTGAGGAGAGGCACACGGGCTGTTTATAACCTCACAGCTGCTTCCTCTTTACTCCAGCCTTGCCCATACTCATCAGCTGTTTTTCACTACCATCCCATCAGGCTCGTTAAGATAAGAGACTTTCTTTCCTTCCACTTCCTTGGAGCTTTTGTTGCAGGCGGTAATTTGGGGTCCAGACAGGCTGGGAGGACTTTCTGAAGGGTTTTACTCTCCTGCATCTCCTGCAAGGCTATGCTTAGCGTGTCAAGCAGTCATTGGTGGAGGTTTATGGCAGGATTTACCAGGTAAGAAAGGGTAATATGATAGACTTGATGAAATTTTAAAAGAGGAAGGATAATTTCAGGCTCAATTTGGCAAACATTTTATACAGGTATTGACTGGGGAGGAAGGATAGTCATACAGTGAAAATACTGCCTTGTACACAGCACTTGGCCTTTGGCTTTTCCAGGGGCTTCCCATATAACTTCTGAAAAATGACTGGGAGAAAATTGTTTTTGAAGTTCTTTAGGCAAGAAAAATAATGAGGAAATTGCTGTGGAGATCTGTCTTGTATTCATTCTTCAGTTTCCCGTATGTAAAAATGAAAGGAATAATGTTACTCCTTCTTCTTCTCCATCCTTCTTTGCTTCTCCCAGACACAGGGCACAGGGTGGGGAGCATCTGGGAGGGCAGATTGTTCTGCAGTGAAAACAGAGCTTCAGAAGAAGTCTGCCTGCACTGCTGGCCTTTGGTGTTGTGTGGTGGGGCTGTGCCAGCCTTGGAAGGATGGAGGATCCATCCTTGGAGTATGTCTGGGGAAGGACCAGTCTGGTGGCACTTGGCCTCTTCCAGACACAAGGCTAAGATGGGTGGCTTGGAGAGGAGGCCTGATATACCTGCACCGAGCAGTGTTGGCTGGTGTTGGTGTGATGCTTCACATATGGGCTCCGCACTTCCCGGGTCACTGTAGGCCCTTACGCAGGGTAAGGAGCAACTCAACGGGTTTGGGAGGAGTTTGTGCATTTGTTTTTTCTTGATTCCACTTGGGTTAAAATCACTTGACAGTGTTCTTTGATGGGTGGGATGGAGTAGGTGAAGCCTTGTGAGAAATCTTTACTGAAATACTTCAAGTTACTCATTTTAGCACATCAATTTATTGAGACATTTGGCATAAATTCTGTAGCAATTCTCCCTAAAGACTTCAGCAATTCGATCCTTTTTTTTCTAAAGCACTGTATACTTTAATTAATAGCTTTTATATTTTAGAATAGCCACAGGCAAGCTTCTTTAACCAGAAAAATGTATATATTGACACACCTTTAAGGCAGTAAACTTTTCTGCATATTACTATCGAAAAGAAGCTCATTAATTAGGCAGTCACACACACACACAAATCTTCTGATAGAATAAGTGCATTGAAAGTTTTAGATCACTTGGGACAAGTTCTGCCTGGAGCCAATCTGCAAAGTTAATGCTCTGTATTAACTCCAGCAATCAACCCCAAAATGGCTGTGTACCTCAAGGCCAGTCGTTCCATTTGATCAGGTTGCAAAGCAAATTAGTATTCTCTTTGCCCCGGCTATGGTGCTTCCCATTCTTTTCATGAATGATTTATCGGTCTCTCCTGCCCAGGATATGCTTGTTTTACCTGCTACCTTTTCAGTGATGTTTGCCCCAACAAAAGGTATCCAGTGTGGTGCTAACTGGAACCTACACTAGATGCTGTTCTCTGTCTTGGACTGAAAAGCAACATTTGCTGCACGGCCGCAGGAGTTTGCTCTGGTGACTGCTTTCCCATTTATCTTCCTTCAAATTCTGGCTTCTTTATTGGGATAAAACTCCCCTTTACAGAAATGCTCATAGATTTCAGGGAAAGCCCTGCCTTTGCAAGGAGATGATAGCCAAACACTGCAGAGGTGACTCACAGTAGTTGGCCCTCTTGGAGGATATCTTGAGAGAAAAAAAAAAAAAAAAGGCCTGGGAGTGAAGCAAAAGTTCCCACACAGGGTGTTTTTCAGGTGCCCTGAGCTGTCGCAGGGAGGCTGCAGGGCAGGGGTGGACACTAGGGTTGGGGTGTTTGCAGGGGAAAGTGTCTCATCCAGTCCTGGAATCGCTGAAAATCCTCCTTTGATCTGCACTTTAGGTACAGCAGAAAAGTGTCTGCTGGAACAGCTGAAACAGTCTTTGTCCTGGGGGTTCTTCAGCAACTTCTGCATCTTGTTTGTTTTGAAGATAGCTGTAAAAAAAGCAAGGCGTAAGGATAAGATTGGGATGATGCCTTTGCCTTCTTTCTCTCCCATATCTCTGCACTGGCTTGAAAAGTTTCTTGAGAGACAAAGTCCTCCCCACTTCTCTTTTCTCACTTCCTACTTCATAAAGCCTTGTTATGGGTAAAACCCTGTCTGATTTTCAGGAAAACTCTCAGGCATGGAGGAGTCAGTCACTTTGGCTAAAATCTGAGTTGTTTCCTGTGTCTGTTAGTCTTGGTGTAGTCCTTAGTCCTTTTTTTTTTTTTTTTTTTTTTTTTTGTTCCTGGAATTATTGACAAATACATGGAGAATCAATTCTAATGAGCTCTACTAACCTACTCTACAGACCCGATGTATCATATGTATTAAGTAGAGGCTTGAACTTCAGACAAGTACCCAAAATGAACATGAAATTTATCAGCTGCAGTTTGACTACCATGTATAACTACACTGATTTCCATGAGTTATTGCTTATTTTCATCTGTTCAATCAAGACTAAAATAAAATCTACATCTTCTGATATCCACAGAACAGTGACAGGAGAACTGGTCTCATTAGCACTCATGGGAGATGCTGGCACAGCCTTGGAAGAGAATGTGCAGCTTCTCAGCTTCTGACTTCTTAAAATTTAATGACACAGTTTATAGGGCTTTGATCCTCTAAGTTATCTTTACTTACAAGAAGGCTCATGAAAGTCAATGGGACCTATTTACAATACGGAAAGTTAAACACAGGAGTCAGTCCGCGCAAGATCTGTAGCTGCGAAACCAATATTGCCTTGTATAAATGTCATAACATTTCTAAAAATTAATAAATGAAGAGATTATTTCCTTTTCACCAAAATTTTGAAAGCAATTGAAATCTCTGTGCCCATTACAAGTATCCCTCACAGGCTTTGGGGAGATTTCAGCACTAGAGTTGAAGACATATTATTTTGTACTTTGAGCTGCTCTGTACGTCTGTCCTGGTGGCTACATTTCTCTTTAAAATTCTTGTGGATGGTTCAATAATCCTATAGTATTGCTATAACTGCCAATAAAGTGCCTCTTGCCATTTTCATAGGTTTTAGGCATAGCTTAGCAGCAACTTATTTGAGTGAAAACAATGCAGGAATGGAAGAAACATTCCTTGCCACTTGGAGTTATGGTGTGGGCAGCTTTTTGTTGTGTGTGAGTGTCCATTAGCTACTGTAGAAGAGAAGCTGTTAAACAAGTCAAACCAGCACGCTGGTCCAAAACCAGCTAACAAGTTCCTCTGTCCTGTAAAGCCTTGTAGATATAGGATTGGTTTTCCACAGATTTGCTTGGCTTCTATTCTGCTCTCTAAAGAATTATTTTACACTGAGGGTGGTGGAGCACTGGCCCAGGTTGCCCAGAGAGGTGGATACCCCATCCCTGAAAACATTCCAGGCCAGGCTGGACGGGGCTCTGAGAAACCTGATCTGGTTGGAGATGTCCCTGCTCCTTGCTGGGGGGTTGGACTGGATGGGCTTTAAAGGTTCCTTCCAACCCAAACCATCCTGTGATTCTATTCTGTTCCTATGCTCATTGCCGAAGTGTGTGAGAGTCTTTGCTCAGAGAAACAGCTAATTCATTGCATTTTCTATGCTGGCAGATGACTGGTGTGGAAAAACTTCAGCTTGAATATTCTAGGTTTGGCAAAGATATAATTTACTGCAGATGGGGTCCTAACACAAAAAAGCATTTGCTTACCTTAATAAAGGGCAGCGTTACCTATAAAAGTGAGCCATTCTGCTGGGAGGTATCATAAAAAATAATTAAAACCAAACTGCTGTTGTCAACGTTGAGAGACTTTACCCACGTCATCAGCCTGCGATCCATTGCCAGGATGAGGTAGCATTTCTCTGATCCTGAGG
Organism: Tetrax tetrax; assembly: GCA_009806455.1. NCBI lineage: Eukaryota > Metazoa > Chordata > Aves > Otidiformes > Otididae > Tetrax > Tetrax tetrax. The sequence goes on along the minus strand of WHYT01015521.1, from coordinate 344,734 downwards.
TAAGATGCTGAGTATCCTACCAGCGTTAGCAGAAGATGCTGAGACAGCCCAGGCTTTCCTGGAGCTGAGCCCTGGAACCACATTGTCTGAAACTGAAGGGTAGTGTAATGCTCCTGTATTCATAAAGGCCCTATCCTGAAGCCCAATGATCTCACTTCTCCAGTTTTCTAAAGACCAAGCCCTAGCTCTTTCCACAAATGACACACCAGATAGACTGGCTGAAAGGAGCTACCTGGAAATGTAAGACTGCAGGAACCAGTGGTTCTTATGGCAGTTTTATTTTATTCATTAGTGACGAGGAATACTTTCCCACCACCTGACCAGATAAAAAACCAGAATGATTGTCTGAGAGCTGGGTGGTTCTTCAGATTTTGTTCTCGCTTACTAACCCCAAGCTAATGATAAATGCATCACCTCTGCTTCTTTGGGTGTCTGCTCGTCTGTGCCCCTGCGTGCTACGTGCCTGTCCTTGCTTGCTCTCCTGTCTGCTGAAAAGGCACAGGGCCAGCCCTTCCACACACGTGAGTGTGAAAAGGCACATGGCCTTTCCCCAGTGCACCTGCAGGAAAAAAAAAAAGGCTTTTCTTGATCTAGGCAAGGCACATGGCTGACCACACTTAGATGAAAAAAAATATATATTCTACTGCTTTACTTGGCACTTGGCATGGAGCTTCAAAGTTAGTTTTAAAGATAGGACATTACACTGCGCTGGCCTGGAGTCGCACAAGTTGCTCCTGGGCGGTGGAGGTCTGGGTACAGCCAGAGAAGACCTGCCAAGGCACAGACAGCTGAAAACTGTTTTTTGGGAGAAGGTACACATCATCAGCAGCTCCCACATGCTGCTCCCAGGAGGTCTTTTGGTTGTTTCCTTCTGCTAAAAGATTTCTTTGCCGCAGTCCTCCAGAAGATTGGTCTCCATAAGTGCAGAAGAAGTGTTGCATCCTGTGTTGATGAACACAGGATTTGAAGCTGTGTCCTAGTGCTGTCCAGAGAAGCATTAAGCACCAGCTAAGGAAACTGCCCTCCTTTGTGGGCTGTGTCAGGATCTGCTGAGGACATCTTGCAGGGATCCCTTTCTTAGGAAAGAGGGAGTACTGTGAGGGACCCGTCTTTTCCCCTCCAGAGTAGATGAGTCAACAGCAGTTCATCTTCCCAGGTCCCAAATGTCACGTCTCACTACCCCTGCAAAATAACGAAGAAGTGTGATGTCTCCTGAGTCATGGCACTCTTGCAGCCTGGAGCTCCCAGACCCTAGGGACACTGCTCTGACAATTTGATTCTGAAGTATGGTGAGGAGAAAATCACAAGTATTTCCCCGCAAAGTATTTTGGAAAAAAAAAAACCAACATTTTCACTTTTTCCATTCTTTTGGAAGAAACTTTCCAGCTACTTGCTTAAAAACAAACAAACCCCAAAGCAGAAAACATCCAGCTTCTGGCTATTTCCAGTGTTTTCAAATTATTCTTTCAGTTTGGGGATTATTTTTTGATGTTGCTGAAAACCAAACTGTTTAGATATTTGCTTTTTTTAATAGTTTCAGCAAAACACATTGAAAAGATTTGGCTGCATCTGAGTGTGGTTTGGGAACATTGTAAAATTCTCAAATATTTTTCAGGAAGAGAAATCCCTTTCTACACGGCTCAGCCATCTGCCTGCTATAGTAGTGCTCATTTCTTTACTTATTTTACCCCTTTCCTTGCTCTTATATTTGCACTGATTCTGAATTTCTCTGGGCAAGGACTTTCCTTTACAACTGTTTGGCACCCTCTATATTTAGGGTATTACTTTCATGCAGATGAGAAGCAATGATAATTGGTTTGAAAATGCATGTTTAAGTCTAAAGGCTATTTAAGATTCCCCATTCAATTTCAGAGAATAATTAGCAGACAAATCTATACAGAGCTCTAATTCTCAGTCTTTTCTGAGGTTAATTTATTCAGGGTTCAGTTGCAGTGCTAAATATATTTTTTTTTTTTTCTAGAAGTTTCTAGAAACATTTTTCTTGGTCATTCCTCAGGACATAAGAATGCATTGGCCTTGATTCCTTGGCTTGTGGAAGCTGAATGTAAAAGCCCTTGGAAAAACTTGGAAAAACCATTGGACTTGGCTTAAAATGTTCAGCAATTCCATTTAGGCATCCAGACTTTACTCAAAGTACTCAAGCCTAGAAATACAAGTTTTTCTCCCAAAGGAAAACTGAGTTTTTAACACAACTTCCTGACTGCTGCTGGTGGTGATGTTACGGGGACAATCACCGTTGTGGCAGTTCTTTGATGCCTCTCCTTCTGGCCCTTGCTGAAAAGTAGGAAGCAGTGAAGTGCCTGAAAACATAATTAATACTACGAAAACTTTGATCGGTACTTTCATTAATGCATCTGCAAGTGTTTCAACTATACCAGGTCATAAAACCTCCCAGAGTCTTTTAATTGCCATTTTGTCACAGATGGAGCTGAGTGCACCACCACCAGTTACAGCAGGCTGAGATTTCACATGGGAAGCAATCATGGTTAGGATAACCCAGCCCTCTAAGAGCAGAAAGCACTAAGCAGTGGAACCAGGAGCAAGCCTCATCAGCTTCAACTTGCTCATAGCAGTTTCTCCCAGCTTTTGGACCTGTTACCCAATTTTAACCCAATTGTCACTACATTCAAAGATATTGAGAGCTTGTAAGTCTCAGGAAAACAGGTACATGGGTTCAGGAAAGTGATTTTGTCAGCACTTCCGCTAAACCTGCTGTATGAGCTCATCTGCTATGAGACATAGAAAATCGAGTCAGTCTTGAGTTATCCGGCCAAGGGCTACGTTGGTTCTGCTGCTCACGGGACTCTATTTCTGAAAGTGATTCATCTCACTCATGCACTCCTACATGGACAGACACTTTCCCTGCTCTCATCACAAACACTCCTTGGCAGGACGATTTTCTGAAGCTGTGTAGATACCCTCATGATCTCTTCTTTTTGATGTCCTGTTTATCACTGGGTAACAGGTATCACATCTTCACTCCGTTCTCCCCTGCTCTGATTTTATGCCATCCAGCTCTTCCTGATATCCAGTCCCTTTCATTAAATAATAGCTCTAAGGTGACTGTCTGTGCATATGCTTCCTTTTTCATGATCCCATCTATGTTTTGCAAACAAATGTCCCTAAAATACTGTCACTGCTGCTTAAATGCTTTCTCATCCTTATATGATAAGATTGATCCATTTTTGATTCCACTCAGGTTTCAGTTCTGCAACTTTGCCTCTGTGCATGTAATTTTGTTTCTGAAGGCCTTTGGAGTATCTCTGCTTAGAGTGTATTGATTTGGAAATCACCTTTTTATCAAAAGCAAGATACACGTGAAGAATTATGTCAGCCGTCTACTTCTGCTGGGATGGTTTATAGCACACTCCTCCTACCAGTTCATTCTTTTCTACACTTTTTTTTTCCTCCAGAAGAAAGGAGCCAGAGGGCAGAGGTGCAATCTAGTTCATGGTTGAGCCTTTCCAAAGAGCAGAGGTGTGGGTAAGTCTGATAGAGACATAGGGGTTAAATCTGCTACAGGAATCTCTGGTTTATTTTTCCCTAGAGCTTGGGTAACATTTCCTCTTATTTTGTTCCCTCTCATGTTTTTATCCTGCAGTTTGAGGTAATATTGTCCTGAAGTCTCCCACGCCCTCCTTGTCATCTTTGCTCCCCACCATCTCAGCTTGTTTAGACCTTTCATTACCCACTTCCACCTTCTCTAGTCTCTCTCACCTCTTCTGCACAAGTCTGTGACCTTCAGCCCCCCTGGCTTTCATTCCTCACCAGAGTTTGGTTATGTCTGATGTTGAAATCTCCTCTGTGTGCAAATGCTGCAGAGTTCCCCTTTCCAAGTTGTCATGGTTCTTGTGTTGTTGTAAGAAAACAACCGATTGTGTTCCTACCACAAATCACTGTGAGACCATTTAGGGCAACTCAGCCTCCTTATCTGAGATCAGATCAGGGCCAGAGCTAAAAAACCTGTGCCACAAACTCTGGGGAGCCTGGATCCGATTCTGCATATTATGGCAAGATGAGGAAGCATCAAGCAGATGCACATTTTTATTCTGCCACTTCTATCTCCAGTGCACACAGTCTTGGTCTTGCTCAAGAACTTCTCAATACCCTATAGCAAGATCTTCAGTAAAAGCCATTAATGTGGCACGGGAAAAGACCAGAAGACAGTGAGAGCTCTCATTGATCCTCTAGGTCTCTTGAATAGCCACCAATTTTTAGGTGAAATGATCAAAACAGGGACTTCTTGGAAGTTCACAACTGCTCATGCTGCAAAAGGCAAAGAGCTGCATACAGTACCTTCTCCTCAGACCTTGGAGAAAAATCTCATCTTTACTCCAAAAAAAGGAAACAGCTTAACCTTTTATATATATATATAAATGTTTCTGTGACTGAAGCAAGACACACAAACAGAGAGAAACTGGGGATTTTTTTTTAATATTATTTGTTGGATAGGAAGTTCTCTCTTGACTTTGCAGAAATGGACTCTTAAGAGAAGTTGGGGTTGTAACGTTCTGAGCACCTGAATGCAAAGACCCATTTCTCACTGTAGCCTTTCTCCAAGGACAGCCTGTTTGCTTTTTCATGAAGTTGAGTTGCTTTCTGCTCCCTATGCTCTGGGATCTTCACTGTTGCTCATCCTCCATGCAGCCGGTTCTTCTGTCTGTGTTCTCAGGAGCTCCTAGCACAGAGCTCCTCATTATCTTCTGCCAAACTAGTGATTTACTTGCAGTGGTGTTCCCATTGCAACATCACATTGCAATCCCCTGTAGTAGTGTCTCCAGAGAACTGTACGATTATAATACAAATGTTTGAAGGGTGGCTGCGGATCTGAAGGCGCAATGCTGGGTTGGGTTTGGCAGACTTGCAGGTAGCAAGCTTGGGTGGGTGCAGATTTCTGCCTGAATAATTAATCCATCCCTAAAAGCCTCATTTAAGGCTTGGGTGTCAGAGCAGATTTTGTTGAATTTTAATATTTCCTGTAACTTACACTTCTCATCATTGCCCACTTATTGTTTCCTATGCTCTCTGGAACGATACCACCTTCCACTTGCTGGCAAGTTGCGGCTCTGTGAACATGTTAAACCTCTCATCCCATTCCAGAGTATTTTCAGCCCTCCAGCAAAGTGTTTGTAATCTTGTCACCCCATGTGGTTTGATCTTCCAACACTCAGTGAGGGTGAAAAAACTCGCCTTGTAACAGCTCCTCATTAAGGGAAAATAGCATATGACACACCCAGTGAAACAAAGCAATGAGTAACAGTAGCATTATAGACACATTTAAAATGTAGGTCTCAGATTCCAGTGATCATGGATCCTCCTAAACCATTTCCATCGCAGCAACCCATCCTTTACGTACGAGTTAACCAAGGAAGGTGGGGAGCACGAAGGAAGGGGAGACAACACGGCGGTAGACCTGAATAAGTGAGGTAGCCCCAGAGGCTGCTTTACAGTTGCAACACTGTGTGATGACTTAAGAAAGAAAGAAAATAAAGCCAGCAAAGTGTGTAGGAAGCACTTTTCTTGTGGCAGTCAGGTGACAGCCCAGTGTTTGGAAAAGTGCATGCTTCATGTGTAGCTTCATGTGCAATTACGGGGGACGTGGCTGTTTACCGCAACCATGAATGCAGATGCAATTAGTACAGTGAAAGTATGGGCTTGAAGTTTCCAAGCACAAAAATGCCATTTATACCACTGTTTAGGAAAAGAAAAAGGACATTAAACTGCAGCGGTTCCTGTTTCTTGGCAGGAATGTTAGAATTTTGTCACAGCACAAATTTGTGAATCCCGTTAAGATGTTATTGCTCATGCACAAACACTTGGGAGGTGATCCCTGCTTCTTTGGCAAAGTGACCATTTTCTGTAGACTCTGCTCTGTAAAAATAAATTGAATGGAGTAGTTCTTTCCCTTTGGACTTTTCTCACTCAGGAAACACCTATGCCCAAATCCTTAGCTGGTGTAAATCTGCAAAGCTCCTCTGACTTCAGTAATGCGATGCCAAGTTCCTCCATCAGAGAATGTGACCTGTTATTTTGGCTGAGCCTGTAAATTGCCAATTCTATGTTTTTGGACCAATTGTTAGGTGGCTAATCCTCCAATTTGCACATGCAGACAGTCTGAGCACTCCCATGTGAGGTTTGCCTGAGCAAAACTGTAGCCAACACAAAGTGAGTGGGCAAGTGTCTAGGTGTGTAATTCAAAGCATGCAAACGTGGAGGCTGAGTTTAAATTTCCCTCAAATGCAGCCCTTTAACTTCTTTTTTTTTTTTTTTTTTTTTTTTTTTTTTTTTTTTGCAATCTCCTTGTGCACGAAAACCACACACACAGTCCCTTAAAACCCACACTCGCAAAAACAGCTGTAAGGGAAGGAAAGACAATGAGGTGCATTGTGGAGGAGCAGTCAGTCAAATCCCCCCCCGCGCTCCCCACCCAGCGCCAGCACATGCTGAGAGTCAATCAGCTCTTAGGGGAGCACAGGGAAATCAGACACCCACAGAAACCGCTCAAACAATCCCACTCCCTCCAATCCCACACGACTTTGGTGGTTTCAGTGCGGGGCTTCCTTTCCGCCGACTTCTCCACTCCAAAACAATTTTTCAAACTGAAGTTTTAAGGGGAAAAGTAAATGTATTTTTTTTTTGTAATTTTTTTGTCCTCATTTTGTTCTCCCAGTGAGAGAAAAGTCATTTTTACAGGGAGAAGCTGAGATTAAGCCTAAGACTGTAAAAAATGGAGCCTAAATGGAAGTTTATGTGCAGACACCTACCAGTGCGGTCAGTGGAAGCTCAGCTGTACCCAGCCCTGAAGAGGAATAAGGAAGGTTCCTAGCCAGGGGCTTAAAAACCTAAAACGGTAAGTTCTTCATTAGGAGAAAATGATGCTGGGTTTTTACTTTAATTGTTTGACTCATTCCTGAGAATAGCTGTGCAAACTACTTAGAATAATCTAAATTCTCAACAGGCTTGTTAAAGCCCCATGTGTCCAGCAAAGCCGTCCCTGCCTGACTCCCAAAGTTCTCCCGCAGCGAGTTGCCCAGTGCAGAGCAGTGCAGTTGCGTAGTCACTCGCAGTATTTTATTTACTACCGCAGTGATGCAGCGGCATAAAGAATCAGGAGCCATGGGACAAACACCTGTGAGATCGAGTGTGCCTGCTAAGAACTTTTAAATACTCTGAAAATGTGATTGAAGTGCTCATGGAAGCGGGACTCCTTGCTGATCAATGCTGATTTTTGGTACCAGTCAGTACGTGATGAGTCGAGAGCAGCCTTTCTTCCGTTATTCCCATTTTTCTTCTTCCAAGCAGCCTGGGGTCATGGCATGTCCAGGACTTAGAGCCTGTCTATGAATGAAGTGCTGGGACCACAAGATCCTAGTCTTCTGTGACTGAAGCAAGAGCCAATGGAGGAAAAAGGCAACTTTCCCCCCACATCCACTATCCAGGGACACATCCCTCGTGGTGCCATTCCTGCTACTGGGAAGAGCACAGGAGTGGCGAGTGAGCTCTGGACCATCTGCATCCCAGGAGCACTTGTGGGCAGGCGGAAGATTTGCTGGGACCAGCAAGGAGGATGGGATGTGACGAGGCCCCAGTAAGCTGTTTCCTGGTGTTACCTGAGGCTGCCTGTGCCACAGGCTCCCCAGAGCTGTGGGACCTGAGGAAGGGAGAGCCACTCCTTGCCCTGCTGCAGCAAACACAGCTAGGCTGGGCTATCAGGAAAACACAGGTCTGCACACCACTGCTCTGTGCCCAAATACATCGCACAGGCATCTAATTAGTTCTCTAATTCCTGAGGATTTATGACCCTCCATCTTCCCTAATTTGCCTCAATAGAACATCAAAAGGTGTTTGAGCACATCCAGAAAGTATTAACATGGGACTAAGTGCTTCTAAAAATACTATGCCTGCCAGAGAGGGTTAAATTTAAAGTAAAGTTAGGTTTGGTTTTTTTTTTTTTGTTTTGTTTTTGCCAGAAGCAGTACCCTTGAAGAGTTCAGTAACTTGTCTGTGTCTTCAGAAAATTACAGGTGTTTAAGCAGGCTGTGCTGAGGGGCAGACTGCGAGATAATTGGAGTTTTCTACCCCTCCGGGTTCTTCTGCTGCCACTGCGACTCCTCCTTACCTTGTCCGTGGGGTCTGATGGCGGATGCTCAGCTTCACAGGAGTGGGTCACCCTGAGCCTGTTGGGCAGGTTCAGTCGCTGAGCCCAGGCTGGTGATTACGTACTGGGATGGTTTACTGGGGCTGATTGTGCAGCTGCAGTGCAGGATCGATCCGTTCTGTGTACTCTATCACCACAAACCCGATTCTGGCCTGTCTTGAAGTGTGGTGGGTTCTTATCAATCTTACATTGGTGGCTTCTGATTTACTATGATTTCACTCCCAGCTAGTTGGCTGTTGCTGGGCAAACCAACTGCAAACACAGTCAATGAAACAGAAATGCTCCGTGTAATTTGTAGTCTAGCCTGCCAAAATAAAAAGGGTACAAAGTTTCTGCCTCTCTTCTAGATAGGCTACCACTAAGGATTTTTCTCTTCTCTCCTTTCTGCTTGCCATCCAGACAACGTCTTTTGCCACTGCTTCCCCTTCCTTTTAAAAGATCTAGAGTCACAATATATGTTAGGACACACCTTACCTCTATTACTCTTCCTTCCCATTTTTCTCCCTCCTATATATTTTTTTTTTAATGTACTCTTGAATACTGAATTCCATCTTTAAAACTTTGCCCTAATGTCAAGCTCGAGCAAGGATGTTAATCAGAGCTGGCCAGAGACATCCATCGACCTCCGCGAGCCCTGGTCGGCCGGAACGCCTTCTTGTCCTGCACTGCCATGGCAAGAAGTGGTTTGAGCGGAAAGGTGACAGGGGAAGGTTAGAGGGAAAGAAAAATGGCTGTAGGTAGGCTTGAGGGAAAGGAAGCTCACTTCTGGGACACCTCAAAGAGCTGCTTAGCAAAAGTATTAATAACTTGCGAAAAGAACAAAAGGGATGGGCGAAGCAAAACAAGAGGACCTGCCTGAATTCCCAGTCGGGTTTTGCACACTCCAGTGACGATGATTCACTGTCTGGTTTTCACTTTGTTCCCTTCCTTCAGCACTCGGCACTTTCCTAACTCTTGTAAAGCTCTGCCTCTCCTTTCACTTTTCTTGACCCTTTTGTTTTTTTTTTTCCTCTCTGGTTACTTTATTAGCGAGGACCCAAACTCCAGAAGGGAGTAAGGGTAAGACCTGTACACGTTTTTTACGCTATTTTTTTGCTCTTTATGAGTCTAAACCAAAGTGCAAGGCAGACAGGGGAGAGGGCAGGGCGGTTGCCTGCATCTGCTGACGCCGCCAGCAAAGGACGATGGAGCAGGCAGTCCCTGGAGAAATCACTTCTGGACTGTCAAAAATGTGCAGCAAACTTCCTGATAAGCAACATTTCTCCTGTATTGATTTTGCTTTAGTCAGAAACAAACCCTTACCTTGTGTTTTGCTACAAAGTGGGAGGGGAGTTGCTCCTCTTGTCTCTTGCTTGTCTTGTCCTTGCTGCAAATTTCTTCTTCTTAAATTTAGAACAGCAACATCTGCTTAACAAAAATCTGCGTGCCTTTCACTGAAGTTCACTAATCCAATCCCTAAACTTTCAAATCAAAAGTTTCAACCATCTTTTTAATAAATACAGTGCTGAATGGTCCAGCCCACAGCAAGCTTCTCATGCACATCCAAATCACACCGCAGCTTCCACCATGGAGCAATGGCCTGCGGCAGGTCCTGTGAGCCCGTTTTCCTCTTTCTTTTTGGGTCCAGGTAATTTTTTTGGTCTGTTCCTCCAGCCCATTTCAGAGGTGAGTTGTTTGCTACTGTCTCCCCTGGACACCCAGACAGCAGCCCTGACTAACTGCCAGCATGCTCAGCCTCAAAGGGATGCTTTTAATAAGATTTTCTGTTTCAAGGGGGAATGAAACTGTATTTTCCTCTCATCTCAGCCTCTGTTTCCTTCAGCTCTCGGCAGGCAATGACTTGGGATGTTTATTGCTCTCTGTAATTTCTTTTGGGACCCCCTTATTTTTATTTTATGCACGGCATAATGCAAGTGTCTCCCAATTTCAGAGGAGGATAATTAATTTGTTTCCTCTCTATAGCCGTGTTTGCTTTTGCCATCAGGTCGAGCTCTAGATGGTATTCACCCTGGGCAGTGGCCTGGGCCTGCACTCCTGCAGGGCTGTCTTTGGGAATAAGCCTCGGTGAATAATTTATTTTTCAGTTTGGCTGCTGGGACTCAAGGGGAAATTCAGTTTAATTCAAACTAAATCTCCCTCCTTCCCTGCATGCATGTATTTTTTTTTTTTTTTTTTTTCCCCCTACACCTAAGCAAGCTGCACAATGGGTAGTTTTGCTGCTCTAAGCCATGATGAGGACAAAAAAGTCGCTTCCCTCACCCACTTGTTTCTGCAGTGGGGAATGGCCGGACTCGAGGATGCGGTCGGTGGCAGGAGGCAGCTGCTGGGAGGTGGACGGTCCCTGCATGGCAGAGGGCAGCATCCGTGTGAGCGGGACAGGAAAGTTCTTAGAATTCTGTGCAAAGAGGAATCAGGACTCTCAGAGCCCACCAAAGTTTTTCACTTCCCCTGGAGATGGAAACTGTGAAGCAATTGCTGGCAGTAACCTGTTTTATCCTTGTCAACCAAACTTGGTATTTGACCCCGTTTTGAAAGGTGAGGAAGGACCCGTCTAACTCTGTACATGTTCTTCTGCTTACTGCTGGAGTTCTAGTATTTGACAAGTAAATACACTGCAAAAGGAACTTTGTTGCCGTCACCAACGTGGCCTGACACAGTTCCTGGAACGCTCCGTGGGCACCAACTTGCTGCTGCTGCTTAAGGAGATGCTGCTGAAATTTTTAGCCTAACATCCTCCATGACCAGTTTATTCCTCTACAGTGCTGTGTAGTGGTTATTTTTCAGCTTCCACATGCTGCCTTCTCCCCTTAAAGGATTAATTCTTCCTGAGCAACAGGCAGTATGGTTCTGGACAGATCTTTTGAAAGGATAGTTGTTATTTACTGGAGAGGAATTCCTGAAAGAGGAAGTTGCCCCTTGCACCCCGGTTCCTTTCGCTCTTAACTGGGCCATGTCTCAGAGTAACCCAAAGTAAGAGGATGGAAAATCACGTGCATCTCACTTCACGGTGCTCCTCTGCTTCCACAACCGTGCCACGCAGGTCGGTAGCGTCTGTGGGAGCTCAGCACCATCAAGCCCTCCTGTCCTGGGCAAGAGACTGTTTCCAGGAGTCTGCCCAGTTCACCCTCTCCAGAAGCCAACGGGATTTTTCGAGGGGGAAAATACAGCTTTAGTCATGTACTTTGGAGGCAGAAGGTACCCAGAATGAGGTTTTCAGTTTTCCCCTTACGATAAATTTTCATTTGAAGACACTTGCAGTCTAAACTCTTCTGTTTCGGGCACTGGACTAGAAAATGAAGTAAACTGAGCTAAAGCTTCCCCAGCTGAGGTTAGCCGAGCATTGAACTTCTCTCTGGTGAAGCAGGGCTACATGTGTCACTACATCAGTAGGATATTATTTTGAAATGCAACCTACCAAAGCAGGCTTGCTGAGGAATAATATGATGTTTTCAAAACAGAGGGGCTGATTTCTCGTTACTTGGTGAAGTTATTTACAGCTCAACTGCCTTGTCTAGGTTATACAGGGTCACTCTGTGTCTGAATACCAGACAGGTGAGGTACACATGTATTATCTCCGATTTATTTTTTTTTTTTACTGTGCCTTCCATAAAAGGAATATGTTCACTTCCAAACTTAACCTCTGCTTGCATCAGGTTGGGGGAATTCACCGTGCTGTGAGTCAAAGCTCAGGCGAGCACCAGGAGAGATCACCCAGGAAGGGTGTGGATTTGTATCCACAGACACTTTTGAGAACAGGTTAGACAAACAGAGAGCACTGTGAGCAGACCTGATCCTGCCTTAGGGAACTGGGGTGAACTACATGACCTCTCCAGGTCCCTTCCAGACTATTTTCCACAACTCCAAGACTGGAGTTACAGCAGGAAAGGGCATTTGGCTCTCTGAGCATTTAGTTACTCTGAGTTCGGAATTTAACACATGCCATCGTGTACTCAGCAAAGCACTTGAGCACCAAGAATGGTGCCATGAAGTAGACTCGTTGATGCAATCCAGAAATGCCAGCTTGCAGCTCCAGCGAAGGTCTCCTACTGAGGACACAGCAGCATCGCCAAAGCTCCGTGGCAGTCTCCAAAAGACGCTGGACAATGTCCATGTCTGCTAATAACAGGCTGAAGGGGGGCCTGCTGTACCTATGAGGTTACAGTCCTGGAGTCCTGGAAATAAGCTTTTTTTTTTTTTTTTTTCTCTCTTCACAAACACAGTAAGGTTTGTTCCCCTCCTGTCAGCAACTGAAACATATATATCGGCATTAACCCTCAGGCTAACATTAAGCTCATTGACTCATAGGCTCCTCATATCAGGAGGGACTGTTCCACTCACCTTGCCTGCTCCCTTGCAGAGGCTTGAGAACCTCACCCAGGTATGTCTACAGAAAGTCATTAATTGCTGTTCTATCAAGGGCAAAGCCCTTGCCTGACCTGGAGGGAGGAAAGGCAAGAGGGCAACGCAGCCCCAAGGCTGGTCCCCCATTCTGTGACCGGGGGTGTGCGTACCGCACAAGGTGTCTCAGGGTGGCTCAGACACCATTGCTTCTCCCAGTGAATCTGCACCTGACTGTCCCATAACTTCTAGAGAGTGACAGAGCCACCATCATCCCTGGCTCTAGTAGTCAAAGATGTCTTTTGTACACTTGCATCTGATTTGTAGTTTGTCTTTTTCCAGTTTCAGCCAAAAAACCTATTTGAGCAGAAAGCTGCTTTTATTTTTACCCTCAGTAACACTGCTTAGCTTTTCTCCAGTGCTCTTTATTGACAGAGCTGAAAGTGATCTACCACGAGGATCAGTATTTCCTTCCCGCCCCCCTGGGTAAACTGAGACACAAAATAATGTAGTATAAATTGTATTATTATGGGTTTATATTTCTAAAAAAGAAAGGACCACCAAAAGTGCTTTTCCTGTTCTCTTGATTGCACATGCACTGGCAATAACGGCATATGCAAAGTTGTTTTCCTAAAATGATTTCTTGTCATCAATAACACTGTAAAAGTGGCTCTTTGGAAAATAATGCTCCATAAATCTGAACCATTCACTCCTGCATGTACGTTTTCTTTTTATTTGAAAAATTTTGTGATATTGGAGAAATAAAGTCTACAAACTCAAAGTAATCTAGTCTCCAGCTAGCCCTCAACGAATGTGGTTAAATCAATAGGAAGCCATGCAATCAAAAAGCAGAAAGAAGTAATGATACCCCACAACAGGGGCATGAGAGAGGCAACTGCAGACCCCACGGAGCTGTAATGCTGGGTTGTGGATTAGTCAGAAGGAGGCACAGGCTGCTAAACAGAGCATCCCCGCCCCCCCTCCCCCTCCCTTCAGTGTACTAATTAATCAGGCATAAAAAGCTCATCAAGGAGCAGTCCAGCAATGAGAACCAGACTGAAACAAGGTTATCCTGAAGGTTAAAGACACAGGATCTTCTTTTATTACTTAAAAAAACAAAAAGGAAAATCCCTCTTGCCATCCTCCCCCGATACCCCACTCAAGGGCTGACTTAAACCAACCCTTGTTTGGCAGGAGAGATGAGATTGACAGTTGTCGCTGAGGCCTTACATCTTCTTGGGAGGGTAAAGTGAACGACAAGGGCTAATACCAAGGACGGCTCATCAGCTTTGCCTTTCATTTTCCTGTCCTTTGTTCCTCAGCCTGGAGCTGTCACTGCATTTACATAGGTAGCCTTTGGTAGTTTCCCAGCTGTTGCCTTTTCATTTGTCGGAAAAGCTCAGCTCTCCAGGTAGACACCAAAATGAGTCTCGGCATCCACAAGTGCTCAGCATCATGTGAGCATGGTGGGAGCATCCAATTGCAAAGGTTTTATCCACTCCTATGATTGTTGACATACACTCAAAAACTCAGTCTTCACTGGAGGTGCGAAACACTGGAGACTGGGGTCTTACCTGCAGTTTTGAGAAATACTGATGAATGCTTGAAAAAGAAAAAACATATATCAAATGGCAGAGTGTTTTCTGGGCCTCCAGAGGACAAACAAACTGCTATTGATCTTGTTCATTTGACCACCAGGAAATGTCATTGCCAAGCAGGACCACTTTGGTTCTGTAAGTACCAGGGGTGACACGCACTACTGCCCTCCACTGCCATCACCCCCTAGATTTCACCATGGATCATGTCTTAGAAAAACATGAATCATGGGTCTTCTTCAGCTGAAATGAGACATCTATTCTTGGAAGATGATCTATGCTAGACCCTTGCAAACCATGTGAAGGTCTCAATGGCCATGGTATGCAGCAGAGAAGCAGCTGTGACATTTCAGTTAACAAGATATGATAGCTTATGGTAACCAACCTTAATATATCCCAAAACAGTCATTAGTTCTTTTTTTTTTTTTTTTCTTTCTGCATAGAAGTCAGCAGTTTCTTGCAATTCGAGTTAAAAACACTACACTGAGTCTTTGAGTCTTCGTCTTGTGAAGTTGCAGTAAGGTCTCTGTGGGACTCTAGTACCTAGATCTGTATATGATGTTTTTCCTTAGTCTCCTAGGAGGTAAGCACATGTCTTTTAGTACTGGACTGTAGTTAACATATGATTCAGAGTTGTCATCTAAATGCTTAATGGAAAAATTGCTGGTTGTCATTTCTTCGTATTACCGCAGCTCATTGCAACTGCTCCTGAGGTGGACAGTCTCAGAAGTGCAGCCAAGAGCTGGATTAGCCAGGGCAGCCCTCTCACTGTGCAGGGTTATTCGGAAACCCAGATATCATTCCTGGCTCTGCTAGGTGGACAGGAGTTAGGCACTTGCAGTCAGAACTGCAAAGCATCAGTGGGCTGTTTAGTCTTTCCGGAATCTGGGCCTTTTAACCTGTCTGCTCCTCAAAAGTAAGAACAACATAATTTCTTTCTCTTGGCCTTTGTCTCTTGTGGTTCTATCACAATTTTTTTCAGGCCTAGTATAATGACTTATTAAATGTGATTAATGTCCCTAGCCTGAAGGATGTTGGCATCAGACAGAAACAGAAGGAACAGTGGCGATGCTTAAGTGTCACTGCTTTGCAGCCCTGCATTGTTGGAGAACTGACAGTCTGCAAACCTGCACTCTGTAATACTTCAGTGCTGTTGACCACATTTGACCAAAAGCAAGTATCATGTCTTGGGAAAAGGGAAGAGGACTCAGAACACACGCGCCGTTTGGTGGCTGCTGGCACCAGTCAGGGGATGAAGTGGCCGGAAAGACAAAACCAGAATATAAACAAGCAGAAAGGAGAGGGGAGACAGAGGAAAGAGATGAGGGAGGAAGTGCTAACCAAAGGAAATACAAATTACATCTGAAGTATATAGCACTAAAAAGGTGACTTGGCTGTTACTGAGACGTAAGGATGGAGAATGAGATAGACATGAAGAGCTTAAAAGTGTTTGCAGAGGGTAGAAGTACCAGGACTTTCACACTCTGTGCAATCTCTGTGCAAAGTAAATACTTCAACAGCACTGAGCTTTTCCGATGACTACAAGCTGCTTTGGAGGAGGTGTCCTTGCATCTTGTTCTTCCGCTTCTTGCTGAGCTTCTCTTAATCAGAAATGAATACCCAGGTTAAACCAGGTAGGAGCTTTGCAAAGCAGAGGAGAGATTATTTGCCATAAAAGCTCTTAGATTTTGACTAGAGGAGAAATTAAGCTAAACTGAAGTATGCTGGAGTTACTGGAGAAGAGTGGTGTTTTTTTCCAAACTTTATGTTTATGAGGAAGGCTTTTTTTAAGCTGGGTCATCACAGATGCCTCACCTCTAGGTGTGCACGAGAGATGAGCTGCCCTGTTCTCCAGCAGGTTCCTCTCTGTCTCCTGTGAATCTCTGCAGAGTATCTGAGGGAAGCAAATACTGCTCCACCTTGGGCGAAAGGCTATGTCTACACCTGGCTAAGATAGACTACCTCAAGGATATCCTGAAGCCAAGCACCTAATGTCGGTATTTTCTCCAGCCAGAACTCAGCCCGAGCTCTGTGAATTGGCAAAACCCATCTACGTCTTCCAGGAGCGGTACTTGGTCCCTCAAGGAAGAGCCCAAAGCCATTTTGTCTGTCCTACACTGGTCATATGAAAGGCTGCAAGGCACAGCACTGAGTGCCAGTGCTAAGCAGCAGAGGATACGCCCATATCTCTCCTCTCCCAGTGTCACCCACAACTTGCTCCAAGGATGCTTTCACGGGTAAGTGAAGTGAAAGGGAAGTGAACGTTGCTTCAGGTGCCACTTTGAGTTTGCGTTCACAGAGCAAAGTAGCTGCAGTCAGTGGATTCTTATTGGAGTAACTGGAAAGTCTTGCATAGGGCATCTAAATACACTTCTAAATTAGGCACAAGAATGAGTTTCAGTAAGTGTGGCTGAGAAGAAGCAGGAGCATCAATTATAAAACCCAAAGAGAAAATTTACAGCTTAGGTATAAGTTCAGCATGGACCTGTGTTTACAACATATAGAAACCCACCAGAATGTTAGGCAGAAATTTAGACACCTGGAAAGAAGTACCCATAAAACATCCTGTACATCAAACAGAAAGATTTCATCAGCAACAACTGTCTATATCAAAAAGAATCAAAGAGCTGTGGATGTACCTGGGACATGCCCTTTAGGTACCAAACGTACATCCACATATTAAGCCATCACTACCAGGAGGAAGAAAGGTGTCTTTGAGAAGAAGAACCTTGAGGGCAGAACAACTCACCCAGCATCAAAGCTGCAACAAAGAAAGAAGTGCCAAGATATAGTTTTAATCCTGTGTGCTTGTCTTGGTATTAAAATGATGATGAGCGAGGGTAGTGAAGACGCACAGCTGATAGGTGACTCCATGCTAGCTAACCTGTAGGCTCAGCCTGGAGATAATAAGACCAGCTTAGCAAAAAAGTGATCAGCTAATGCTGATCATCAGCTGTGAACTGAAGTTGTCAAGGTGTTACCATTATTTATTGCTATTAATAATAACACCAACAGATAATATATTTTGCTGTGATAACCTCTGATCTTCAAAGATTAGTTTTCTTCCTTTTAAAACTATTAAATATTATCTTGCTTAAAAGATACCACAGGTCACTGGTTCTTCTGTCTCAACATGAGCAGTATTATTTGCATTGAAGGCAGTAGACCTTTCCCTCTGGAACCAAAGCAAAACCTTGGAAAGAAGGAAAATGTGTATTCCTTCCTTGCCAAATGACTGGGTGAATTGATTTTTTTTTTTTTTAACTTGTCATTGTTTCTCTGTCACTAGCTCTCTGTAAATAAGCTTGGCAATGTCTCATTTTGAAGCTGCCTTTGCAGACTGAACTTCAGACCTCATGGAAAAGAGGGTGAACGGAAGGTGCACTGCACTAATGGGTGTGCTGAGCACGATGAGTGGTCTTCTAGGACAGCCTCTGCAGAAACTCGTGCTGTGCCGTAGGAGTGACTGGCAGTGTGAGTGGCGTGTGGAGAGGGAGGAGGAACAGGTAGGGACTGGGAAAGTCACGGTGTCACGAATTGCAACTTTTGAACAACATCCTATACTAAAGTATTTCCAAGGAGAAAAAGGCAGGTAAATTCATATTCTGCAACCAAAATCCATTTCTTTTAAGGAATGAAGTTGGTGAAGAGTGAAGAAAAATCCCATTTTAAGCACTTTTCAAATGCCATAGGTACAAACTGCACTTTTCTCAATTTAATTTTATTTTTTTTTCTTCCTCACCTTTAGAGATCTGCAAACACCAGCTCCATATCATTACACAGTGTTTAAGTGGACTGTAGTATTGCCATACAAGGGTCTGGAGCCTGTTTCTCCATATGGCTGGAAGCGGCAGGCCCCTTACAGCCAATGCTTGTGGGGATGGAAATTGAGAGGTGAATCCTGCACTGTGAAAGCAAGGCCTGAGCACCCAACTTTGCTATGAGGTTTTGGATGATCACAACATACAGAATAATGGTGCCCAAGCCTGAGCAGAAGAAGAACTTCTTAGTCCTGTATCAACCCTGGTGATATCTGGGAAGTTGGTAAGTAATAGGACCAGTCAGCATTTGCTTTAGGTGAAATTGCCATTATGGAAATGGATGATGAACCGTTGCTATGCAGGGGAGCTGGTTCACTTGCTCAGTCAGGGTCACCTTGGTGCTATGAAACGTAAGTTTTTGTGTAGTGAGCAAGAGACAGAAGAACAGAAACTTCATTTTGAATCAGGTTTGGCCTGAAACTCTGGCAGTAGTTTTTGCTATTAGAACTGGCAAGTGGGACAGATATGGTTCATTTGCTTTTTATTTCCTGTGAAAACACAGACAAAAGTTGATAAGGCTTGTAAAAGACTTGAAAGCCACTATCAAAAGCAAGCAGACCAAGCACTGCAGGTTTGTAGACAAAATATAGTCATTTGAAATGCTGAAATGATGACTACTGCCGGCCTATGCTTCTTGTATTAGTGGAGACACAAGTTAGGTCTGAGATGGGTTGAATGATCTTCTGGTGTCACCTTCTTTTGGCTGTAGAAGAAGCCTTGGGAAAGAGGCGTTTTATTTTAGATACCTAAAGCTAGGTAGGGTGAATCCCCTGGAGGAACTGTTCTATTTTCTTGAGGCAAATCCATTCAGAGCTTTGATTTTTAGCTTAATCTTGTAGGTGAGCGGACGGCTTTTATGCCAGGCTGAAATTATACTGCTTGGTATGAATTCTTGGTCTTCTGAATGAGTTCATTAAGGGATTACAAGAGATGCAAACATCATCATCTTCAGAGATCGGGGATGTGCTAGTTCATATCAAGAAAGAAGGATGGGAACGGAGAAGCCCGTTTTCCACATTCAGCTCTACTGTAACATAAAGCAACTTATTGGAAATGTTGGATTTGAGAGCAGCTCATGGCCAAGTGTAGGAAAGCAGTAGTTCGTAAAGCTGTCCGACAAAGTCCTGAACTGCCCTTTCATAATGCCCTGATGTGATCTGGCTCCAAGGTAGACAGCTCTTACGAAGTAGTCAGGTTAAGTATACAGCAGATATAGGCTATGACATGGGCATGTAGGCGACAGCTCTTATTAGAAAATTAGGTGTCGTTAGGTCTGTTCTCTGACAATGAAGCCAACTGACCTGGAATGAGCCATGTCCATGTTATTAAGCTCCTCTAGTCACCGCACAGGATGACAGAACACTTGGGAACGGTCTCTGGCTGTGCTAACTCCCAGATTCCTGGGATGTGTGTGGGAGAACTCTAATTGATTCAGGCCAAAAATGTGCCAGGGCAGGTTCTAGGAATTTAACAATATAGACTATTAAATTCCAATGCCTGGGAATATTACCTGCCACTGTTTAATTTACTAGCAGCATAGGTGTAGCCCTGAGGGCTTACGCACACACGCAGACACCTATGGTGCACTTGAAACGTGTTTCGAAAGGTGCCTGGCAGATAGTGTGATAACCAAGAGACTGCATAAGAACAACAAACTCACTGCTGCCTTTTTGAGCTCACATTAGAGCTTTTTCCGTTGTGCTTCCCATGGCCAGACATCATTCTTTTACATATGGACAGCACCCAAAGTACTGCTGAGAATACCAGAGATAAGTACATAAATAAATTATGTCTCCTTTACTCTGCCTCATCCTGTATTCCAGTCCAGAAGACAGACTTTAGAGGTGCATTTCATGCAATCTATGTTGAAAGTAAAAACCCAGTAACTGCATTTTCTTCCGTCTGTATGTGCCAGGGAGCTCATGAGCCACCGGGAAAAGGAGAACATAGGAGGCTTATTTGTCCAGATTTCAAAGAAATTCACTTTTCCCTGCAGATTAATTCTGATGGTAGAATGGTGGGTTTTAAATGTTTGGTTCTTCTTTGTGTCTGTTTTTTAACCCATATCTCAAGAGGATTTAATTAGATTTGATGTTCATGATATGCTATTTACTGGATTATGATGAGATCTGCTGATAAAGCCTGACATAAACTTGGCAACTTGTTTGGTGCTTTCTCAGTCTTTAGAATTTGATTACGACCATTTCAAAACAGGAAGCTTGGAAACAACACAGGGATTAAGGGCTTGCTCTTGCCCCACTGGGATCAGTAAGCCGTGCCATTGGTTGTCATTGTTGTCACTGTCCCGCAGTGTGCGCAACCGTCTGGGACATGCGTTCTGCCTAAAATGGACCAAATGCCAGTGACATTTCTCCTGAGGAATCCCACCAACTCCAATGTTTTTTCATGGCTTGAGTGAGAATGGAATTAAGTGATACTCAAAAGGACGTACAAAAACCTGGGACTTAATGTTTCTAATACGGTTTCTCAGGGACTCTGCGTGGGTACGTGCCTCAGTGTAGCATAAAATGGGTTCAAATGCACAGGGCCAGAGCATATGGAGTTCTTTGCCATAAAGAACATTTGCATGAGAGTGCTATTTTTCTGTACTTCCACTCATTTTAAGCTTTCTTTCCTTTTTACCATGAACAGCTACTTCTGGTGGAGGCTGCTCTGCTCCTCCTGTAAGCCATCCAGACACCAACGGCCAACACACGGCCGTGCACACAAGCGAGCTCCTTTCTAAACCTACTTACGGTTAAGGATCAAAAGATAGTGGTTGAAATGCAGAATTGTTTCTTTTCATAGCTTTCTGCAAGCAGGGAGACCACATCTTTCTCTGTTTAATCTGTATTTTAAGCACCTAATAAACAGCCTTGCAGTCAGAGCATCTGAGCACCCACAGCTCTTATGGGAACCAAGGGGATGTCAGGACTCAGAACCAAGTCACAGCTCTCTTGTCTGAGCACTTTGTTACCAATGCATGGTGCCAGGTAGGTGGAAAGCCTTTCTCCTGTTCTCCAGTCTAATGAAGTGAAGCATGCATTCCTGATATTTCAGCCCTCAGATGGTTAAACATGGATTCTTGGGCCATTTTAATAATAGCAAAAAATATAGATCTATGTGTAGGGAAAACCAAGGGGATCCAGGAGCAAACATTACAGCTGGGATTTGAGGGCTTCAGACACTTAGATGTTTTTGACAGTCCTGGTTCTAACCTTCTTTGAACACAACATCTGCTAGAACTGCTGAATTCACTGCTGCAGAGAAACGCCCCAAGCCCAGTTACAAATCCAGCCTGTTTGAGCTCTGATAAATAATATTTCAAAAATACCTTTTTGAATTCATTGTCCTTCCATAAGGCACTGTGTTGTCCTTCCTTCTTTAGAAGTGGTGGGAAACAAAAAAAAAAGTCCTCTGAAAATTGAACTATAGTTGTTTACAAAATATAACAAGGGTTGATCCTATTTCTACAGGTTTGCAGATGAGCCGCATACAGACTCTTCTGGACAAGTCCCGTTTTACCCACCATTACACTGCACGCGAACGGGGGTAGTCCGCTCCGAGGTGCTCTACCCACCATCTGTGTCCTTATCTTAAAGTTGATAATTGCTTGTCAAACTGATTGACATTTGTAGAACTGTCTTTTCCATGAGACATTACTCCCTCCACACACACCCACCAAAAAAGAATAGACAATATGATTTTGTACTGTTTTTTCCCTCTTTTAAGCACTGTAACTTTTTCTGCCTAAAAGTAGTAATTACTTAATGAATAGTCCTCCATGTTTCCCTGTCAGTCACTCACTGTAATGAACAACTCGTTTTGTCTGCTTTGTTAACAATAAAAAAAGTGTTAAACTAATAATAATAAAGATTTTCTAGGACTTCACTGTTAACACACAGGGTGCCCCACAGAATTTATGATTGGGATAACAAGAGGGGGAGGGAGGTTTTTTTTTTTCTCCAGACATCAAACAACATTTTGTACTTTTCTTTGAGCTATAGGACTATTTTCCCCTTGCTACTTCTCCTGTATCTTCTTATCTTCAACCACTCTGAATAATTGGAGCGTATTTAGGGAACCAAGTCCAGCTATTATTTGTTCCCCCTCTGTGAAAGTTTTTTTTTTTTTTTTAAGCCAGATCTGTGAACCTCCGTTGAGCAGTCGGTATTGAGGTCAGGGCTTTTTACAAGCTAGAATTTTTATCATGAACTGGAGCCCAGAGTTAATTGTACACAAAGACACATTGTTGTTTCCATTATTATTTACAGTACCACTGAATTTTAATTATTGGGTAACATTTCTTCTATTATAGCACTCACTCCTCCTCCCCTTTTTGTGCCAACCCATGTTTCTTTTAGTTACAACAGCTTGCAATGCAAAGTGTAAAATGCCATCAATAAATAATCAAATTGCTACCTCAACTTTGATGAAATGCTATATTTGTCCCTGCCTAAAACATAAACCCAACAACAATGGAAAGGCAAAAGAACAGTTTAATGCAAGCTACAAACTGTAATCTATTGTTTCCTGTTTATCGGCACCGGTTACTTTTAAAGTTCAAAGCCCCATCCTAGACAAGAGCTATACAGGAGGTCTTTATCATTGCTGGGACATTCACTTCTTAGTGACAAAGGCTCTTGTGGGCATTAAAATGTTCTCAGATTCTTTCTGTTTGATAATAAAATAGACATGCTGAAATGCTTCAGCAATCGCCATGAAGCAAATGCTTCTATGGAGTTTTCATGCAAGTAAAAGTAATAATTCACTCCTAGACCGTGCGGGGTTTCATAGACAGAGTGTTTGTATGACTGAGCCTTGAGTCTTTTTTTAAAAGCAACAAGCAGTAATTTCAAAAGGCATCAAATAAACATGAGACTGTATGTATTAATTGGCTTGGCTCTTAATTTTCCTCCCAGTCTCCATGCTTGAGTTCTGTGCAATATGTGGAGCCTCAGCCTATGGAGCAGAGTTGATTTAAGTAGTCCCAAAACTATAATGGGAAAAAATGATACATTCAATCAATAAAAATCCCTTTTCTGAACCAGTTGTATAAATAGTTGGCATGGCTTTATCACAGTCTCTGGCCGCTTCACTCCTGTGTGTTGTTTCATGAACCATAGATACACCTCATACATACAAAAAAAAAAGTTTTTTGGGTTGGACCAGGCAACTTGAAATGAATTCAAGCCCGGTGGGGGATGACATCAGAGGCATTGTGAGTTTCCAAGCTGAAATAAACCCGAGAGGGCCCTGGAGAGGTTTCGTGGGTGGGAGGACTGCAGCGTGTGCAGTGCGTGGGGTAGATCCCTGTTGCGTGCATCCCAGAGGCAGAGCCTTACCAAATGCCTGTGTCCAGTCTACAATGCCAATAATCAACAAGGAGGGAATAAGAAGACTCTTTTAAATGATTTCATGAACGTTTCACCCCCTCTTATTCTTGCTGCTGTGTTCTTCTCCCTCTCCCCTCTGTTTTGTCTTCCAGCTCCCACCCACAGCGTGGCTGTAATTCTGCCTCTGGCTAAGGTAGTCTCCATGCACTTCTCCTTACTTGCCTTTCACTCACCAGGTCAGAGTGTGGTCTTTGGATGTGTGGGAGGAATCATTCCCTTTCTAATATCCAGCTGACCATGGCTGCTGCCTCCATGGACAGCCAAATCTTGGTCAGCCAAAGGGGTGGGCAAATACTTGTTTTCCTTTGAAACTACTTGATAATGAGAAGAACCTATGAGCTGGTCCCTGGGAGAAACCCAGGAGGACCTGCAGAATTGCAGTGGGACTGGGTTGACCTCTTCCACTCCTACATCTCAGGGCTGTGTGAAAGGCTTAAATGAGTTAGGCAAAAAAGGTCAAAGTCAAGGAGAAGGATAAAGGGGTTTGTACATCTTATGAAGGCATAAATTGCACCACTGCAGAGCCTTTTTCCTCTTGTTGGCTTACTAATAACAGCGTGAATGTGCTAAGGAGAAGCAGCATCATAACCATGGCAAGCAATATTGTCCCATCTCTCAGCCTCTGCAAGATCTGGATCCTCATTCCTGCAGGATGCAGGACTAGACTTTGGTTCTGCATTGCTTTAGCTCTTCTACTATGGGAACAGACCGGTTCTGAGGGCTAAAATGTGAGAGGGGAACACAGAGGAAATCCCATGCCCCAAAGGAAAATCTTCAGTAAGATACCAGCAGTCCCTTGTTCTCCAGGAATCTTGCAGTTGGTCAGAACTTTGGGTCTTTTCAGTCTAATTCCCATTGATTTAATCTCAGATATAGACACCAATCCATTGACAGTCCATGCCCTAATAACCACTACTAACCATCCTTGGAAGACATAGATTGACTCTTGAGATGAATCAATGCCTGTCAATGTTTCTGGTCATATAAACACACCAGTTCCTCTTAAAAACCAAAGGGAAAAGTCATGCAGTTGGTTAAGATTTCTGAAACCCATCCACAAGCGGAGAAGCCAACGCACAGCGTGGGTGCTGTGCTGAGGGCTGCCTGTCCTTGCTCTTACAGACAACTGCATGGGGCAATTCCGCGTCAAGGAAGCAACAGGGCTCCCCAGGGACCCAAGGAGGGCTCAGCTACTGTAACCATGGAGCAAGCTAAAAAAAAAATAGGGAAGAGGTAGATACTGGTCAGTGTGTACCCATGTATGGGAGAAGTGAGATTTACTGTGCCCTGTTATGGGTCAACAATGAGAGCACAAGAGATGGCTGTTAGAGTGAGTCTTAGCAAAGAAACAGCAAATGGGACTGTGCCTTTGAAAGAGCCTTCTGCACCTCAGAAGGGCAAATATGAGAGAATGGATGGGTCATAGCTCTGTTCTGCTGTGGCACGTTGGGAAGCGATGAGAGAAGAGTTCCTGTTGTAAAAACAGCAAAAGATCAAGTCTGTCATCGATGACGCGAGGGCAAGACTTTTACGAAGGAGTGACTAAGATCGCCAGCTACTCTCACGCTTGTAAGTAGTGGTCTGGTTCTCCGAGGGGCAGAGCACGCAGCAGCACCCGCTGGTAGCTGGTGAGCAGAGGGTGACTCAGATACTTGGAAAATGTCTTTCCTCAACTCCTGCCTTTGGAGCCTTACATTGAAACTGCCAGTTTTGCAAACATCAGTTTTGCTGGTTGTGTGTGACTTGCTGTGCTTGGACAGAGAGGCAAGAGAAACGCAGAGAGGGCTGTCCCAGCATTCAGTGACTGCTCAGAGAGCAAACCATGGTCTTTGCCACGAAGATGTCTTTTATACTAGGCGAATCTGCTTGGCAGAATACGCACATCTTGTCATGGAACATGACCACAGTCGATCTGTCTCCGGTAAGCTTAGTGGCCAAGCAGGAGCCATATGTCTAAAAAGAACCTGTCTTAGCTCTTGCAGAAGAAACTTGGCTGAAAAGTTAGATCCTAACAATGTTTTGGGAGTTGCTGTTAGCACAACTGATAGCGGCAGAGCAAACTATTCCCTGTGTAATAAAGACGTTTTCCCCCACCAGTGAACTTCTTGCCAGAGCTCGATGAACCAGGATACATTGAATTGACAGATAGCCCCAGATCTACAGAGTGTAACTGGAGGATAGTTTTCAACACTCATTTTTTCCACCACAATCTGAATTCTTTTTTTTTATAAAAAAAAAGGAAAAAAGAAAGAGAGATTTTCCTCTGTACCCCCTCCTAATATTAACCGGTTTTGTTGGAATCTCTATAACACTGGGGATTAAACTGAGCTCTGCATGTGCATTTTCTGTACATACAATTGACAAATGCTTGTCTTTCAGTCTTCTAGTAAGCAAAAGAAAACAGAACAGGATTAACATTGCTATCCTCCATTGAAAACGAGTTCCCCTACTGAGCAGTAAGCACAACCATGGAATACACGGTACTTAATATACTGGAAAAATATTCTTTGTTGGACTTATGCTTGTTGGACTTATTTTGCTTGTTGGTTTTTGGTTTTTTTGATATTTTTTTTTTCTTACAGCCAGAAGGGACAATCAACATAATTTCCGTACACAAACTGGACACATATATATTTTTTTCCAGTAACTTTAATGAGAGCCAGGCTTGTGTAAAGAATCTAAGGGTGAGTTTTTTCCCGCTCCCTCTCACATCAAAAGTAAAGTCTTCATTGATTTCGTTACTGCTAGGTCAGAATGGAGTAAGATGTTGGAAAATAACACTCTGAGAAGAAAAGTAGCATCAGCAGGATGCTACGGTATCATTCTCTTATCGCAGGTCACGATCAAATTTACATAAATATAAATCACTAATCGCACTAATATTTTGCAGAGTACCTAATGCAGCAGCTATTTAATAAAGCAGAGGAGTAGCAGCAATGCAGTAAATGAAACCTCCCAGTGCTTTTATGCAAGTTTTATCAAGTCTAGAGAACCCAGTGAGTTGGAAAGACGATTGCCCTTCATTAACACAGTAATGCAACAACGAATAAATCAGCGTGTCCTTCAAACTCCCAGGAGTCCTCCGGGCCTATACACAGCACGATTGTAAGATGAGGGGAAGGAAGGCAGGGAAGTCCTAAAGATTAATCAGATAATAAGGGAAATTCCTTAGTCCTGAGCACAAGGTCTTTTCCCTCCCCAGCCTCCCCGAGATCCCGCAGAAGCTGTATCGCCCCGATTTCCAGCGGAGATAAGGACGCCCTGGCCACAGCAAGATGTACAACAAACACAACTTTATCTTCACCGCCACACGCGGGCTCAGGATCAATAAGCAGTCATCACTGAGACCTTGTGCAGGAAGGATCTGCAAGATGAGACACCCTCTCGGGCCCCCCCTTTCCCAGCCTTAGAAGTCCCCTGGTCACATAAGTGGGGCCTCAGAAGAAACAGGAAAAACTCTTACCCCAGGTATGAGCCTGGGTCTTGGCAGCAGCAGCCGAATGAATGACAAAGGAGGAAAACATTTGATTTTGACTGTGTTACTGTGTTTGTTTTTTCTTGTTTGTAGATTTTGCTCCTCAAAGCCACCATTGGAGAGACGTTTCATTCTGTGTGCGCTTTCCTGTAGGCCTGGCAGGAAAACAAAGACCAAAAGAAAGGAAAAAAAAAAATCCTGATGCTGGAAACATCTGGATTTTAATATGTGCTCAGTATCTCGGGAGAGTCTGTTTTTGTTTGTCCTTCTTGCCAATAAATTCAATGCTTTTCCCTGAAATATATGGGAGCAGGAAATATATATTAACGATAAGTATTCCTGTTTAAAGTCAAGCTTGGGTTGTTAACAGCGGTGTGGCCATGATGAGAGGCAGGGAGATGATAACCTTTATGAGCAATATTACGCTATCTCTCAGTCTCTGCAGAGTTAGCTGTAATCGTTGTGCAACCCACACCATCAAAGGAAAGATAAGGTCAGATAAGCAAAATACTGTTGTGATTTTGCATCAATGCTGTTTAAGCTATAATTAATGCTTTTCCTATCTTTGGTTAAAACGAGGGTGGAAACCAATTTTTTTTTTTTTTTTATTTACACATATTTATGTATATATGTGAATATCTTTAACCTACCAGACTCCTAAAAAAAATATGTCCATATATTGTACTACCTCAGGAAGACTCTGATGAAGCTGCTGATGGTGGTTTAACACACAAGCAGACAAGATGCAGCCTTCGCTGTACAGAGGAAGCCACCTGCAGACGAAAGGTGGTGGAGAGAAGCTTTTACAAAGGCGACGTCTCCTCCAAGAAACAGCCAAGAGACATCAACATGAGTAACTGTCTTCAGTCAGTGAACACTGGTCCGGAGCTTACAGTCATCCTGGCTGGGGCTGTCCCCATTCCCCAAAGGAGCAATGGTTTCTGAGAACTGGAAGAATCACAACTTGGCGAAGTGAATGAGGCAGACAACTGGAAATACCTCCTCTGCTGCATCTTGAGTGCCCATCCCAGCCTCCACCTCCAAATAGACACATGTGGTCCCAAAGAAATAATGCCCATGAGGTGCAATTCTAGAAGTACATCTGTAAGATCTGTAAAAGCAATCTTGGGTCCTTATCGAAATATTTTCTGAGCTAGACAGAATCCCTTCCTTTGCAAAACCAGGGGGTGATCCCATGGCTGGTTAGATAACTGGGTGCTTTATCACTGATTTTGGCTGACAGAGGGTCACACCCTGTAACTTCCTGGAGGTCAAGTTTGCTTCCTATATTTCCAGCACTTCTGCTTCTGGTCCTGAGTGGAACAGACTTTCTTGTGGGTATGTTTGTACTTCCCAGTTATTTGCATGTAATTTCATGCGAACAGTTTTATCATAGATCAGTTCACACAACCACAAGCTTTGTTTTTATTTTCTCTGTCAGCTGAAAGCTTCATCTACGCTATCTTTTTTCATCTCTTTGTTCCAGTACAACTACACTAAAGTAGTTGCACAGGTGCAAACCCTGACTCTAGATGCTCTGTGTTTCTGGAGCAAAATATTCTGCTTTCCATGTACCTTGTGTTGGTCTGAGCCTAGGTATCTCAAACCAGCACCAGCACTTCTGGAGCTTCAGTGAAACACATGCAGTAGTGTAATTGCAGCAGGCAAGTCTTTAAGGCAGGTCTTTAAGACTTTTCTTGTCACAGGAGAGAAATAAATTCTTACAAAACAGGCAATTCTTGTGTTGGTGGATCATTTCTTCAAAAGACTGGCATCAAAAGATCAAACGATGCTATAAAATCTTCCATTTGCCAGTCAATGACCTACATGCACTTGACATGCCTCTGTAGTGTCTGTCCCAAAATGACTGAGAAGGTGAGAGGCAGCGCTGGTGGAAGTAGCAGCTGAAGGGGCAGCAGCAGACCGTGCAGGGACCCACCATGGGGAGGGAGACGACGGGCTTGTGCAGAGCTATTGAAACCCTCTTTTTGCCACTCCAGGGAGCAGATTTCACAGGTAACAGGCAACAGTGATCCAGAGTGCAGAGTTCAAACCAGTTCAGAGTGACGAAAAACATCAGCAAGCTTCAATTTAAAATTGTTGGGTTGGAGCTGACACCTCCACAAGAATAATGCTTATTACATGGTGTCCATTTAATGTAATTCTCCTGGTTGATTAAATACTAGCTCTTATCTTACAGAACACTGGAAGTTGTTGCTACATCACATTGTGGATTTATCAATAACTAATTCTCAGTTGGGGAAATATGTATTTCATGTACGTACACACGAGGTGCTCATTGCTCAATGTAAAACACGCCTGATTTGAAGCTAATACTCAGATTTTTTCACTCTTTCTTTCACTGACTCTTGCCGGTTTCAGTTACAAGGAAACAGAAATTCAGCCTTTGAAGATGCCAGATTCTGGCACAATATGAGAAACTGACTCCCCAGATGAGCCTTGAAATGCCAAGTTTCAGCCCGTTGAATTATTTTCCCAGCCCAATTTTAAATCCTAGAAAACAGGCGTTTATGGTGGATCTGCTGAGGCAGCTCTTGGTGAGCTGTAAAAGGGGGCCGGGAACTGCTCATGGAAAAACTCCATGTTTTCACACGCAAAATGGAGTGTAAGGTCTTTGTTAGTACAGCCCGGAGTATTTCACATTATGGCTCCAGGAAGAGCAGCACATTTAGCACAGGCTGTGATCATGGACAATGCGGCTGCATTCACCCAGTGGTGGATGGCCATAGGAAAGGGGATCAAGATTAACTCCATCAGTGCCAAATTGTACATCTACCTTGTGCTCTAGCTAATGCCCTTTTCTTGCTATGAACAATAAAATAAAAATAAAACCACATGGTATGTCAGGAGCTTTTTGTTCCTACAGTTATTCATGTATTTTTTTTTTTTCTAAAGATCAGAGCCAAGGCATGAGCACAGGTGCTGGAGGATCTGAGCTGCACTGTCAGCCTCTTTAACATGACCTTGAGCTACCAACCACAAGTACAGACTGGAATATGCTGGAGTGTGCTCTACAAAGGAATATTCACAGAAAACTCAGATTAGGTCTCAAGATTGTATTCACCATCATTCCTTTAACTCACATCTCTGCAAGTAAAACCACACCAGAGAAAGAAACTACTCCACCTTAGTAAAACTAATTCCTTTATAGTCCCTTTTTTTTTTTTTTTTCCAAGGTTTCAGTAGAGGAAAGTTTCCTGAGTTATTGGAACAAAACTGGGATGCTTTTTGATCCAGGAGCAAATGGGTTAAAAACAGCTTCAGAGTTTAAAGCTCTGCTTTGCTCATCCTTAATGGAAACTCAGAGACCGAATTTAGAATTGTGTTTGTTGAGAACAAGGGAAAAAGCGTCAGAGAGGAGGCTGGCAAAGAGAGATGGTATGCACAGGAATTAAATGTGGTTGGGTGTCACTGAGCAGGGCGAGTCTGAACTATGCATGTGCGTGTAAGAATTTGTAGTAGTCTGTGTGCTGGCAAAAGAACTGGCAACCTGACCTAAAATATCTAACAAGCTCCTCCTGAGTTTTTGAATCCCTCCTCAGTGCTCAGTGACAGAAGAGAACTTGATCCCCATTTTAAAGCATCCCCAATTTAGAGGTATGTGGGCTATGGATGAGGTAGCATTCAGATTGAAAAAAAAAAATTAAAAATTCAGTTTAGACCTTAATAGAACTGGGGACCATGTGTGGTATCTGGAACCAGCTCTTCCCACATCAAAGTTTGGGGATGCCTGGATATTGGTCATGTGCCTCCTTCAGAGCCAGGATCCCATTTCAGGTGCCTTCTCAGTCCCCAGAATCCATCACCGTTTTCAGCCTGCATTTCATGATTCAAACTTACATCATGTTTTCTGCATAGAGAAATCAAATGAGCTGCGCAAGTTCCTCTGAAAGCTGCTCTCTCAATTTCTCAATATGCAGGAGAGCTTGAAGTTCCCTCCTAAGAAAGAAGCAAGCCTGGCTGATGTTACTCGGCGTCTTTACTCCTTGCAGTAATCAACTGATTAGTCCAACTTTGACCATGGCCTTTGCCAATTTAGTTACTAATTTTGGAGGTTGCAGAAGAGCAACTGCAGCAGCCTGATCCATTTGCTCTCTGTCTTGATCACAGCTCTTCTATGTTGCTGACTGATACTTGCCCAAGCTCTAGGCTGAAAGCTCTGCAAGAGCTGAGGAAGACTTCAAGAGGGGACATCTGTGGGTAGACCAACCTACCCACATGTGTCCATCTGCATGCCCTGAGGTGTTATTCATGCCACAAGGTTCCTGAGCAGTTTACATCTGCACATGGGTTTACTTGAATGGCAGATGTGTCAGAAAGGGCTCTGACATGGTCTCAAGGAAGAGTGTTCAGTACCTAAAGACACTGAAGACAAGATCAGTAAGAGGAAGAGAGGACATCTCAAAATAGCATTTCTCATGTCATATGGACTTATGGAAAGTCCCTAATTGCCTGGCACCAAGGTTTTGCATTACCAGATCAGTTTTGCACAAGTCTCTAGTGAAAGCCATTGGACTTCTGCAGAATCCCTGTAAGAGGAACAAACTCGGTCACCAGAACCAAAACTAGCTGTGCTGAGAACTCTTCATCTGCCTCTGATGGCCTCACACGGCACTCGCAGAAAAGCATTCATCCTCTTACTTATTGCAACTATCTAAATGCATCTTTATATGAAAGCCTGGAATAGCTTCAAAAGCCTCTATCTTAGGAAAACAGCATGCATTTAACAACCTTCCAGGAAAGTATCACATATAAATTGAACAAGAGCATTTAGCCAAGTAGCACTTAATTACAACCAGCAGAGTGGCACCCAAACTTCATGGAGAAGCTCTTCCTCCTTGGGCAGAGAATAAAATCCAATAAATTCATCAAACTGCCTGTCAAATGTAGATGCAGTTGAAGGCTCCTGCATTTTCCAGTCCTTCATCACCAGCCCAGACCCATGCTCAGATTTGTCCAGACCCCAGCAGACTGGAGGAGAGTTGTGCTGATGATTGTGCAGAAGCAGTGTGGAACCTAAAGGTGTCGTTAACTGACTGAGACAGCCAAAGAATATATCAATCAATGTGTTCCTCTCCACTAATTAAGGTCCTGTGAGGTGTCATCTATGTTTTAATGCTTCCCTTACCCACGAGATCTTCCCAGAGGGCCGCAGTGGAGAAACAGCTGCCTTCCAGCAAGCTTCAAAGTTTCTATTCACCTTCACTGAAGCAGATCAAAGTAGATGTCATCTCCCTAAAATGAAGCATTCGAGTGGTTAAACTGAAGGCCAAAGAGGCTAAATTAGTCTTATTTTTAGACAAAGTTTGCTACCACTCAACAGAAAACTGCCAGTCCCACCAGCATATTGCTTCACATATAAATAAATATACAGCAGCTCTTGGTGCTTGGAGGTGGGTGCTCTGTGAAGCACAGGAGGCCAGGAGAGCAACGAGAAGTACTGTACCTCCATCGCATGTCCAGGAGGCAAGGCATGACTGGGATATGGGAAAGATCTGGGAGAAATTGCCCTCCCAGACCAATGGAAGAGCCTGTCCTCAGCAGTGGGTGCACTGACGTGGCAGAGCAATCCCTCCTGGTGCTGCGAGGCAAACAGTCTACGGGTAAAGAAACTGGGACAGCTCAGCAGTGCTTGAGGAACTGACCAGCCCAGCATCCCAGGAGAAAGGTGGTGGGAGAAAAAGGGCCTGCAGTGTCTGTGGCAGGCAGCTGTGTTAGTGCCTCAGTGACCTGTGGTGGCATCAACTCTCACTCCTTAAAGATGGGAGGAGACCGGGTTCCTGAGTCACCTGGCTCCCACTTCCAGCTCTGTAGCTGGGGCTGGCACCCACCAAGAACTCCCGCCAATGGTTCCCATCAGTAACCAGTAACCCCTCCGGGCTGGGCTGCCAGCGGTGTGGGGGGACCGGGTACCGCGGGGAAGCGACTGACAGCTCTCACTGTTCTCAGCTCCGGCTGGCGTGAGGCAAGGATGAGGAATGCCATACAATGAGAGTTGTAGAGCACTGGAACAGGTTGCCCAGAGAGGTGGTGGATGCCCCATCCCTGGAAACGTTCAAGGCCAGGCTGGACGAGGCTCTGAGCAACCTGATCTGGTCAGGGATGTCCCTGCTCCTTGCAGGGGGGTTGGACTAGATGACCTTTGAAGGTCCCTTCCAACTCTAATCATTCTATGATTCTATGATTCTATAATGCCAGATTTTGATTTTTGTAGACATCTCTAGTGTTGCTTAACTTCAGTGATACTAAATATTAACATTTGCGTCCCCTGAGTTCTTTGCCTTTCAGAACAGGATGCCTACTCGTTAATTAGTTCAGGCTTTTACCCAAAGGGTTATTTGGGGGATAGGCTTAGCGTCACAAAGTGCTCAGCCTGTGTTCTGACCAAGAAGTTTGCTGTGAACACAGAGCTGACATCACATCATTTAGCTCATTTATTTAAGTGTTGATTTGTAGCTGATGCACCCACGGGTAATGCTGACAGCAGCTCCAATTTCTTCATTAAAACAGAGTGAAATAAACACAGCCCTCACACCTCGCCTTTCCGTAGCTGTAACCTGCTCGCACAAGGAATACTCATAGCATCCCTGATGACAGCTAGGGCCACTCAGCAGTGGTATCGCTCTTACCGCTGATGTTTCTGGTTGGCATCTGAGACAAGAGAATACCTGGGACTCCACCCAACCTAAAAGATGCTGTCAGTATCTCTGCAGACGCAGGAAATCTCCTGCTTAATTTAGGGCAAGGATGAGATCATTGGTACGGACACAAAACCTCCCGACAGAGATCTGGACCCATGCTGGATGCATGGCTTGGCCTTCAGAAGGCTGGTGGTTCTTGGTTCTGGTTCCTGGCCCCGCTGTTGTCCTTTGCTGTGCCTCCAGCAAGCTGGATCACCACTCCATGGTTTCAACTTTCCCTCCACTCCTTTCCCCAATCTTTTTGTTTCTCTCCGATATATTTTTCCCCTGTGCGAGCACCTCATCAGTTTCAACAGCACCTTGTCACACCACTGGCAGCAGGAAGTAAAAGATCCTGTGAAATCACCTGTTTGTGCTCCAGCACGGACTAAGGAACACAGAAACTGTATCGTTCCCAAGGGCAGTGAGAGAACTGCTCACTCCTGAATACCTCAAAGATGTAATTTCAGAGAAGGGAAACTGAGGCAATGTCAAGGTTTTGCAAGACATCTGTGGTATGATAGAGAACTGGATGCAGCTCACCAAAGAGTCAATTTAATACACAATTCACTGGACTACACTTCTTCTTTAGCCATATAAACAGTGAGTTTGCCAGGGCCTAGACAGTTTGTACAGCTCCTGGGATCTCTCAAACTCGTTTTGGTGGCTCCCCTGTAAGCACTACCTGAACCCCTAAGTTCTGGGTTCTCCCACAGCAGGTTACAAGGCTGGCTTTCAACATGTGGATGGGAGAGGTTGGGCTCCCTATGCCCAGCTGTGATTTGGAGCACGTTGCTCTTTAGAGTCATGGCCATGCTGTGGCTGCAGGGATGGTCCCACAACTCTGCTCTGGGACCCTGTGCTGTGGCTGTGACCAGGTCTAGATGAGGAGACACGTGGCAAGGGTGTTGTGTGGGGTGGAGGTGCTACGGCAGGAGGGTGTAAGGCGAAAACTAGACAAGTGAGTTTCAGTTACAGGTCACATGAGGCTCAGAAGTTTGCTGTCACTGCTGGGAACCCTCCAGAGTATCACTGCGGGTCAAGCACTGACACAGGGAAAGCTAAAAGCTGGTAAAACCAGCTCACTTCCACCAGCTGCTAGGACAGTGGAGCACTGGGCAAAGGCTTTGGTGAGAGGCTGGATGTCTTATTGGGCCACGGCACCTCCTCTGACCTATGCAGAAGGACAACGCATGTGTAGATGTCTGTGCATGATCATCAGATGACGAGTGTGGAGGGCATACGTGAAGTTGGCACAGGTTTGTGAGATGCTCGCAGGGAACCGGACGGGCTGACTGTGGGAGTGCAAGGTGCAGTTTCCTCTGTGCAGAGAGCGAGCTGCAGCTTGTCCTGCTGTCGGGATCAACATTTTCCCTTTTCCCAGCGCAGGCACTGTACTGCCATGTTGCTGCTCTTGGCTCATGACAGAACTGACTCCCAGTAGTGGCAGTGGAGTACAGTTTAGCTTGTGGTAAGTACTGGGCTCCTTTGGGAAGCAACACACTGCAGAGCAAACAGCCATCCTGGTAACAGCAGTAGCTGTGTCGAACACTATGACACTGTGAACATCACCGTGGATAACGTTGTTTACTCTCACTGATTTTTACTGCAATTCGAACTAGAACCTTGAATAAAGGAATTACCCCTAAATGTTTGTGAAACGCCACCTTCTGTCTACCTCAGCTATCTGGTTTGGGCTGCTGTCAGTATCAAGACAACAGGTAAAAAAGGTTAGAAGTCTAATCCGAACTACCAGTTCCCTGCAATCTGCTCGTGGATCCTAAGCTGGCTCACCTCCAGCTGGAACCGATTCCTAAATCAGAAGGAACATTGGGTCCCCTTAAATCCTGAGCAATTTAAAAGTTCTCTCCCATCACAACAGCTTTGACCTGGACCGCCTTCTCTAAACTGCCTCCAGAGTATTCTGTTTCATAACCAAATTGTTCGTTATTGTTGCTCTTTCCAAACTACATTTTCCTACTCGTTGATTTTAATGGAACTCCTCTTCAAGACATGCCTTGTGCAGATTCAGTCTTGATGTCTCATTTTTGCCGTTCTGTGCCTGAATGACCTCTGTATGGGAAAGTTGGTGACAACAGAACAGCATCTCTTGCGATAGAAGCACTCCATATTCATTTTGTGTTTGCAAGCGCACAGTAACATCACGCTACTTTAATTATATGTTTTCCTGCCCCTTCTCTTTCATCTTTCTGTAACTTTGTCAAGGTTGTAAACACACCTAGGCTTAAGGCTCCTTCAGTAAGGATTGCTTTCAAATCCATCTACGCATTTTCCTTCCATGGAGCTCAATGTTCTGTACTTCTCCGAATTGCAGGGCCTCAGTAAATGCCTGAGAATAATGCGTGTGTATAAAGCACATACTGTAAAAGCAGCATCGTGTGACAGCGTTAGCACGCATCCCTGATGAAAGATGAACACAGAGGCTGCAAGAGGCTTTCTCACATGTAGCTTGTGAGTGCTGGCAGACTTTCCATTGTTTTGATGCTCGAGTTTATTAAAAACTCACTGAAGTATCAGCTTGTTTCACAATAGGTTACCATTATTCACAGACCCATTCTTTGCGTGTTAGACTGACAACTCAGATAAAGGTTTCCTGTCCCATGTTGGATTGCTTTTGAAATTGTTTGTTTTAATTTGCCTTGTGGGTTTTTTGAGTCTAATGAATGTAGAACTGATTCACTGGGAAGACACGGGATTTTTCTGCAATATAACTATTATCCTTCAAGAAACCCAGGCTGCTCGAAGATGCTGCCCCTTTAAACAAGACACAAAAAGAAATCAACCATCACCTGGATAATGCCATTCTCATCAACATGCAAGGAGCTTGCTTGTCTGTCACTTCGCCCACATCTTCTCAATCACTCCCTTTCATTTATCCTATTATGCCCCTATTTTAACTCATGCTGTGGCTGATACTCAATGACAGACAGAAGAAATCCTGCTGAGCATCATCCCTCCTTTGCTTCCCCACTGGAGATGCAGGGTAGGACCTTACCTGACGGAGATGAGTACCCATGCACCTGGTGGAGTTAGAGTGGGGAGAGATTTTTATAGCTAGGGGAAAACACTAGCAACTCAGGGAAATCTGGGTGATCAGATCTGTCGTAGGAAACAGTTTTTCTGACTTTTCCCCCCTTCTCCATGTGTGAAGAGACAGTAGGTGTTTTGCAAGCTTTTGCAGTTTGGGAGACATGATCATAAACCCTGACTAATGTTTGTGGTTGGTGGGTCTGTGGCAACAAGTCAAAGCAAGCGCTAATTACTATGGTTGTTGCTACTATTTTATTATTTAATTTCACCATATTAGTGTGGCATTGAATGGCCCTAACCTGGAGGCACGGCCCCACAGGCAGGACACTATCCAAACACAGAACAAAGCAACGGTCCCTGCTGCTAGGAGCTTGCAACCTAAATGTACTGGTATGTTGACTCCTGACCCGTAACCTAGAGAGAGGTGTTTGAGCCTCCTGACTCTCAGCATCCCAGAACTCATACTGGTCTATGACAGAGTGCAGTGGGGCTCTGTGGTTGAGCAATGGTCTTACTGACCCAAGTTGCCCAACCAGGAGGAGGTACCAGCCCAGGTACTTGCATTTGCAGGTGGGGAGATCTGTGGGAAATCAGTGTGTCTCATAGATAAATGAGAAAAAAAAATATTTCTGGTATTCAGTAGGAACCTGAGGCTCAAATCTGAGCCTGGAGCAGTTTGCTCCCATTTAGAAAACATGACTGCTTTCATATGGCTGATTCATGGCACACTCTTCCTCAAGATGTCTAGCACATGTCTACAAGTTGATGCATTGATACATAGCAGCTTAGGACAAAGTTATTTCTTCCTGGCATGCATACATATGAACGGCAGCCAAATGCAGCAGCCAGCTCTGATGCTGCTCTCTGATGGATCCAGTTCGTGAAGACCTGCCCAGAGATTTCCATGTATATCATGTGAAGATTAACACACCATCCTGTCAGGCAGTGTCCCACAGCGCTGCAGGAGAAATCCTTCGGTTAACCCTGCGCTTTGAGAACAGCTGGAACTGGCGGTTTTAATGAATCTGGTGGGTTTTCTACTATAAATGATCTAACAGCATTCTGCTAATTGTGTTGCTTAGTTTCCTGGGTATTTTTTCAAGACATAAAATAATGCTGAGAGCCCGGGGTCTTTCTTTCATTTATGTCAACTTAAGACACTCTGAGCTTCCCATTCTAGTGGGAACCTTGCAACTGTCAGTGATAACAATAATAAAAATACTTGGTGTTACCATTTCTATCTTTCCCTTGATTCAACAGCACTATAATTACCTAGAATCATTCTAATACATGAAACAATTCAGGCTAAAATCCTGGAGGCACTGGATGGGAATCTGACCATTTGTTTCCAAAGGAAAAGATTCCACTCCTTCTGTACAAGAAGACTCATGCCCACTGCGAACTGTTTAGAGTTTGTTGTTGAAATAAACTTAATCTTTCTTTCTCTTTAATTCTGTTTTTCATTCTGGATTAGGCTATCCTTCCTGGTAACTCAGATTCTTGGGGTGGGAGGCACCAGTGACTGATAGGATGCACTGATCAGATTTGTTCAGACTTGCAAGCGCTGGTGTAGTCCAGCCTCACAGCTGGCTCTGGGACTCTGTCTGCAATATTTGCTTCCCTGCTTTGACCATTGCTTGGGTATGTCAAAGTCAGAAGGAACTGAATCCATGGGGACGACAAGGAGAGGGAGTGTGGGCGTGGGGAAATCAGTGTAAGCGTGCTCCGAACCAGCACTGCAACTGGGAAAGGCAATTCTTGCTCAGCATCTTCCAAAATCAGTGCAGGCAACTTGTGGCATCGGACACTTTGCCAGGTGATGTGAGGTCACCAGTGTCCGACCTCTAGAAGGGAGGAAGAGAGAAAGCAAGCACAAGATCATGCCAGGCAACGCGCTGTCACGACTTGTTCCTCAAGGCCCAGAAAGCTCCACACCCACTTTACTCTTCACTGTTTCCTCACCAGCCTTGTGTCAGACACTCCTGGGAGGTGAATTTAGGAAAACCCTGTCGTTTACACCATAGTGGCACATGGGGAAACAGTAGAAATCTCCATGGGAACGGGGCTACCCCAGCCTGCCTCCACCCAGCTGGTGAGGATGGATGACCTGCCAGCTCATCACACAAAAGCACACCGAATGGTGGGGATGGATGGACAGACGGGTGGATGTCACACCTGTGGGAAGCTCACTGCTGGCGGTCCTGCCTGTTTGCTCTCCGTAGAGAAGATTTCTCCCTGGCTGGCTTACAAGACAGCCATCTGGCACATGCATAAAGAATAGATGATGGCTGATCACTCCGAGGGCATTTATCTTCATGAATGAGGAGGAGAGGGTTAGAGTGGCGAAGCCCTGAGGAGCTGGCCTGTCTCTCCTTGCGAGTGAAGATTAATGTGTTGTGAGATGTTGGCTAACATGTATCATGCATGCAGAGTGTACCTTTCCCTCCACCCCCCTCTTCTTTCCCCAGCTCTTTTCTCCTGGACCAATACAGCTTTGAATGATGTCGGGCTACAGGAAATACACTCCCTCTCCCCACAAATGTAGGGAAAATCTGTGGGAAAGAAAGTGCTTAAAATGGTTAAGGGGAACTTTGATATCCTATGTTATTAACTTCTAACTGAAAAGAAGAACAGCCTATGGAAAGGATTTCACAGCTCTATCTCTCCAGTACAAACTGAGTATCTTCTCTTTTCAAAGATATAGCCCATAAATCAAGTCCTTGCATTTTGATATCACCCAATTAAAGGGCAAGTTTGAGATACAGTGGTTCACATCTGTACCTAAAACCACAGACCGACTTCCTTTAAAAGTTCAGGTGTAGAAGAGAGTTTTCAACTGAAAACAAACATTTTTGAAACTGGATGGGTACATCAAGGCCAATCAGAAACTGTGTTTGATATTGGCCCTGCACATCTCTTTGCATTGTTTACTTCAATAATCATCCAGGTGCATGTTATCTGCAAAATCACTGCATGCGAAGGACAGAAATGAGCAAGGGAGAAAATTTATAAGAAAAGACAATTAAATGGCAAACCTTAGCAGATAGCTGCCTGTTTTGTACCTGGTATATATTTTGCCTCAAAAACACAGCAGAGGCTGATCTGTGCAAAGCAGCTCAGTTTGGGAAGCATATATTTCACAGGTTAAAGGAATGCTCTTTCTAGTCAGTGCAGCTCCAAGCTTACGGAAAGCTGTGGTTTTTCAAGTAAAGGCAGCGTGTCTGTCTCCAGACCCTGATCTGGGCCACTGTAGGCAATGGCAAAACTCTCTGTTGTGAAACTTCTGGCTGGTCTGCAGGAGTCAAGAAGAGAGAACGTAGAGTAGCTATGGAGATAAGAGAACAAGAGAATATGCAGAGCCTTTACTGAGGGAATGAATACATCAGATGTGATAGCAGGCACAAGATGAGAAACTAAAGAGGGACTTGAATGGTGTGAGTTTGTGGCTGAACTGGGAGAGAAGTACTTGCATTTTAAAGTGTCTCAAGGCAGAGGGAGCTGCCAAGGCTGGGCAGAAGCATTTTTAAGAGATAAGGTGAAAGGTGGTCGGCCTTTCTCCAGATGCAAAGAAATCTTCGCAGGAGCACGCCCTGTCCACCTGCCCTGCTGCAATCTGCTGCCACAAAGATACCGGATTCCAAAACCCCGCTGAGCACATACAGGAGGCAATTATCCTGAAAAAAGGGGTACTTCTCATCAAATCCATTTTCTCAGCTAGTCTATCACTTACAAAGTCTCAGGTAGGAAACTGGTAATCTACATAAAAGTGAAAGGAATGTCATGCAGAATAGCTTAAAATATGGATCCCCCATCACTGAGCCTGTCATGTCTTCCTACTGTATTTCCATCACTGCAGACAACATAATGCCACTGCACCAGTCATGTTTCAGCTAACACCTCTAGTCAGGTAGACACATAGCAGGTTAATTAGGGGCTTTGCCAAATTGAGTCCACGGGCTGTAATTACCAGCACTCAAGACCTACAATTTCTGTTTTAATTAAAATAAACAGTGTGGAGAAGCTGACATCATACCAGAGTAACCAGCGTGTAAGTCACAGTTAATTATATTAAGCTGTGGCCTCTGTCATAAAAAATACTTGGTTTGGATCTGGATTTGTAGAGACTGTCTTTGCCATTTTGGTGAAGTTTAATTGCTGTACACAGGACACCAACGGGTCCGGACAAGTCAGTCTTTTGAGGTGATGGGATACGCCGTGTGCGGAGGAGCTCCTTCTCCTATCAGGATGGAAGCAGGCAGTGCCAGTCTTTGAATCATCCCTTCGCTGCCTCCTGCCAGCCCCTTGCACCCTGGTTGTGCCCTGTCTGCTCTCGGGTTGCCTCTGTCACATCGAACAGGAGTGAGTGCTGCTGTCTTTCCCAAAGAGCATTACCAGAGAAAATGAGGGATGAAAACTGGGAATTGAGCTTTTGGGGAGGGTCTGGGTGATCAGAGAAGCAGGGTACTGAGGTGCTTTGGGTACTCCTGGGTGCAGGGAAGCCCTCCAGTGATGGGGAGCCAGACTTTCGGTGCCTGAGCACACCCAGGGCACGGGTGGCCCATTCCCTCACTGTGTCTAGTAAATGCTTCTGCTCCGGTACAGCTCTTGCCTTTCCCTCCACGCTCACTCTCCAGTTAATTCCTTAGGCAGCGTGGCAGAGCACAGCGTAACGCTACCGTGGCCCGCACTCCAGCCTCTCATCTGCCACCTCTCCCGCTTCTCGTCCTCCGCCCAAGCTTTGCTCCCAACCCTGCCTTTTGTCTTCTTCACCCACTTTCAACCTTCTGCCTCCTTTGATGCCACCCAACACGCTAGGTGCAGCCAGATCCACCCTGCCCAGCCAAACACACACCTGTTTTGCAAACCAGTCCAGGTGTATTGGACACATGCTGTTCTAGGATGGGTTTTATTACGTTACATAATCCCACTCCATGCGAATCTCCAGCCCAAGCAGTCATGAAGGAGCAGACATCTCACAGGCTTGCCAGGACTCCCCAGCAGTGCCATGCAATAAATGGGCAAGTAATTAGACACACAGGAGGGCAGATGTGGCAAACTCAGCCTTGTACTTCTCCAGTCTGGTTATAAGAAGCAGGGAGGTGTCCCCACAGCTTTTACAGTGGCGCCAGGGAAGTGAACGGCTCTGAATTTCTGTATCTCCTTCTATCTTGAAAGCCATGCACTTTACCTTTAGGACCCACCTACCTTGCAGAATCCCTGGAAAACAGCATTTCTGCGGAGCTCCGATGACCTAATCTCCCTGGGGAGCGAGGGAGGAGGCAGCGTAGGGCCAGGCACGCTGCCGTTCTCTGTTGGGAAAGCTGCAGACTTTGCTAATCAGCTCAGGCTCTTGCGTGGACGCTCATGCGCAGGATGGACGTTTTTTATTTTGCTTCTAAGCAAGAGAATGGTCCTTTTTCAAGCACAGAAAAAGCAATGCAAAATGCCATTTTTAAATTTTTGCACAAACATAACCCTTT
Source organism: Tetrax tetrax (assembly GCA_009806455.1). NCBI lineage: Eukaryota > Metazoa > Chordata > Aves > Otidiformes > Otididae > Tetrax > Tetrax tetrax. The sequence goes on along the minus strand of WHYT01015521.1, from coordinate 302,698 downwards.
TTTTTTTCCCATGAAAACAAACAAAAAAATAGTACACTCAGGCGGTACTAGTGGAAGGAGTTGCTATTTACTCATTCAGTCACTTCAGGATTTGTCTCTGACTTCTGCTAACACGGGTTGATTCTTATTTAGTGAAATGTGCTTTTCCTACCACCTCTCCATAAGAAGTTGTGACTCTTGATGATGTTCTGATCAGCGTACCATTAACCAATTATTTTTACTATGTTATAGGCCGCATTGTGAAATTCTTCTTTTCAACATTTCTTTCATTGTTCTACCACTATTTCCTAACAGTTACTGCAACCTGCAGCCTAATTATTTTAATTTCCACAATGTTTCGAGACCAACCGAACAACAGCACCACGATGAGTTTTAAACTCTGTAGTTAATCTATAAAATACATCTCGCTAAACACAACTCTCTAACTGATCACAGGTATTGCTGTTTACTTGCAGCTCGCCTACAAAGCATCAGAGAAAGATGGTGTTTGTTTGTTTGTGTTGTTTTGATGCAGGATTGCTTGCCTCCTTTGGTAACTGGGTGAGACATCCCATGCAAGCTCAGACACTGGCATTTGGTGTAGGCCTGTACGTTGCCCAAGAAGGAAGATTGCCCTGTGCTCCCTGTCATGGGTTACCAGTACTTTTGGCTTCTGCAAGTGAAAGCAAAAAGATGAAGCAAAACCACTCATGTCCAGCCCTGAAATGAGTGAGTTTTGGCACTGCCTGCCTGCTGCAGGGACCAACATAGCTGACATTACGTGGGCATTGCCTTCACTTCTGAGCAACCCGGAGAGCCACAGTTGCTCCTTCACCACAGAGTGAGGAGGAGGAGGCAGGGTGACTCAGGGGAGCATCAGAACCTTTGGGATTCTCCTGCCTGCCAGTCCCATGCCCCCGGCCGTGCCCAGAGGCTCGGCCAGCCCCTCGCTGCCTTCAAACCACCCATCTGCAGAAGGAGTGAGTTTTGCATGGATGTGCAATCCTTCCCCTCCAGATCAGGCACACCAATTTCGGGACGTGCCCCAACCCTCCTGCACTACTCCATGGCTCCTCAGCCACCGCACCAAGCACAAAGGGAGTTTTGAAGAGCGGTAGCCAGAGGGGCACAGGGTGGCTGCCCGAGGCAGTGGCAACGCACTGAGACCTGGGGCAGGGCCACCTTCTCTCCTGGAAACCAGCAGCCAGGACAGCGGCTTCTGAGAGCTGGGACACCCAAATTGCTATTCTTCATGCTGCTGGGATACCACAGTGTTATCCAGGGTTTAATTCCTGTGGGGGTACAGGCCACTCCACAGCCGTGTGTTCTGCCCAGCATCTGGGCTTTCCCTGGCTCTGGGGATATGAGGTTTTGAATTCTGGTAACTAATTGTAATGAGTCATTTCAGTTTTTCCTCCCCTTTTTAGGGCTGTTGCCAGGCAGTTTTCCCTGAAAATGCTCATTATGGTGGGTTTGTTTTTTTTGACTCTTATCAAAGCAGGATGCCAAGAGACAAAATTATTGTCCTGACTCTGTAACATCCTCTTTCCCATCCTCCCTTCCATGATCTGAGAGGAGCGAAGCGCACGGACATCAGGCCCTTGACAGGTCAAGTCAGAGCAGCCAGCAAGCAGGCAGGAACACGCCGCAGACCCTGCTCATGAAAGGCTCTTACCAAACCCTATCACAGAGACGGGAGGAGCCTTCCCTGACTTCATTACACTTGGGAATGGGGCCAATATCCTCCTTGAACCCTCTGTCCCTACATAAACCATACACTTTTCATTTCATGACCGAGGCTGGGCCACAGCACAGCCAGCGGTGTGAGGGGTCTGAGGGGCTCGGAGCAGCAAAGGGGTTTGCATGTCTGGGGTGTTAACAGGGAGACCCCTCGCCTGGGGGTGATGATGTGCCATGTGCGTTCTCTTGTGTCTTCTCACAGTGCAGGGCGTGTGACAGGATCAGGGATGTCTGGTGCTGCTGAAGCTGCTACAGGGGTGCATCGCACTTTCTGGTGTGTATTGACTGCATCCCTGTGTCTCAAGGGGTTTTGTTAAGCCTGATCAGAACTGCACACTTTTGGGCAAGAATGAAGTTCACTTAGGTTTAGTGAAGCTTTTAAAAAAAAATTTCCAACTCTTACTTTTTCTTTCCAATCATTTGGTTTTGGATGCACCCTCAGGCATTGGGGTTGTGTGACAAAAAGCAGCTCCCAGTAATTGAAGAGCTGAAGCCATCCTTCCCTCAAATGTTCCCATAAATATTTCCAACCGAGTAACATAAGAAGGAGGCACCTGTTTTTCCAGTGCCCAGCTTTGCAGAGCAGTATCACCCCGGCAATCTTGCTTTAGAAACGACCTGGCTGTGGATATGATAATGGGGAAGCTGCTCCAACCTCATGAAAGCCAGTGGGGAACCTCCCACGGCTTTTGGGGGCACAGGCTTTGCACCACCTGTGTGGTGAGATTGGAGCACGGCACTCTGGAAACGTCTTAATAAAGGGAAAAAAAAAAAAGAATAGACAAACTGTACTTGGTAAAAGTTTTATTTAAAAAAAAAAGTGTTATTCTAATTCCTCACACTTGTGAATTATCATGGGTGTGGGTTTTATGGCATGAGAATTAAGGCCAGAGAGCTATCACCATCCTTCTCTGGAGCTCAGAGCCATCTCCGGAGCAGGAGTCAAGAAACCCCAGGGATGTCCGCTGTCCCCTACGACAGCGTGCTTTTTATGACACTTGCATGCATTGAGCAAGGAGACTATCAAAAGACACCAGGAGACATCTCTGACATGTTAAAAAGTACGTCCAGGCTGTGACAGTTACGGCTGCTTTCCCAGCCCAGCGCTGACCGTACCTCCTGGATCAGCCCTGATGCTCCCGCAGGCAGTAACGCATCCCCAGAGAATCAACAACCAGCAAAATGACAAACCTGAAACCCAGACCACGGCAGATCTCTGTGACAAGCTTCTCTCTCCTCTCCTCACCCCAGCACAGCATTCCCAGTCCCTCCCGTAACGCTGCAAGCAGCCGAACCCTCCTCTGAAGCTCTCCGTCGAGGTAGCCTGGTTAGGATCCCAGCAAAGCAGCCAAACCCACCAGCTGCGCGAGGGAAGGAAGCAGGGTGTGGGTCAGCATCTCCGTGGGGCAGAGCGGGATGCGGACCCACGCTTGCTGGGGGATGCTCACACAGGGCCGGGATGCTCCCCATGTGGCTCCCCTGGGGCTGGTCCTGGAGCTGGCGGGGTTCTGGAGGACTGTCTGAGCTTTTTGTTAGTTGTCTCACCAGCTGCCCCGTATGGCATTGCTCCCACAACCATTATGTCATCCGCTGGATTGCCTTCGGATTTAAAAATAGTTTAAAACTGAAGTGGTTTGGCCATGACGGGTCAGCTGGTGGGAAAGGAAAGGCCCCCATTCCCCACCCACTGGGTATTTAGGAGACCTTGTGCAGGCAACAAGCCAAGGTGTATGAGTGAGGAGCTTTATTCTGACTGCACTTGGGTGAAGCCAGCTGGGAAAAACAATTGCTTTTTCGTAAAACTTTCTCCCACCCCAGCACCAACGTGTTTCAACATCCTCTGGGGAACTTGCTGCAAGGAGTGACATCGATGCTGCTGAGAGGCCATCTAATAAAACTGTATTTTCCAAGGTTACCCCAACAAAGAGAACAGCCGTCAAAGTGGGTTGAAGATTTTAGTTCAATGAGCTGTTTTGGGAGGGCAAGGAGAGTTTGAGAGAAATTGACCCTTCTGTGAAATCAGGTGCATGCAGAGTGAATGATATGAACACCCACACATTTTTTGGTTTTGTTGAGAACACTTGATTTCTGAGGACACTGAGAGTCTTACCTCCAAGTGAAACTTTTCTTTTTATCACTTTTGTCCTTCTAGTGCTACTCAGGCACACTTCCAGCCCATGCCGCAGCGGTGCTGTGGGTGACAGGTCAGATATCACATCACGCTGAAGATTTTATCGTCCTCTCTAGTAAATCACTCTTTTTCACTTTTTCCCTCTGTGAGAGGGGCAGGACATGACCTGCTAAAGCCACCCCGAAGTAAGCAATGGCTCTAATTCCTAAATGAGCAAAATACTGGAAACCTGCACAATTGCAGCATCCAGACCCCTGCAGACCCTTCCCTTTCCCCCTGTGAAAGCCGTTTCTCTTAAAATGAGCATCACACCACCCACTCAGGTTTTTTTGGCTGCTCCTTCTGCCTCCTTCCCCCTGTGTTCAGGAAAGAGGAGCTAAAGGAAACACCTTTGGCTGCAGTGAATAGGTAGCGGCTTTTGTACTTCCCTTCCCTGCCCTTCCCAGCCCGGTGACGTGGGGATTTCAGAGATTTCCTGAGCAGCTGCTGGATGCTACACCTTTAGGAGCTCCGGCATTGACTCCTCCACACCCTTTCCCCTTCAGCAGAATTCACACAAAACCAAGGGATTAAAAAAAAAACCCTATAAAAACCACTCCTGGATGGAGTGACTCTGCTCGCAGCCGGCTGTGGCAATCTGGTGCAACCTGGATGTCTTGAAGGAACTTTTGGGGTGAGGTGGGCAGTTGTGGTGTTCAAACAATACATCCCAGCCCCTCCCGGGTTTACTGGCAGGGCTTGTTAAATCAGGTGTGGATGATTTTTACTAAGTTGGGGCTCCTGCAAAAAATACCTTTTCTTTTCTTTTTTTTTTTTTTTTTAATGAATAGATGTGCTGTACTGCTTATTCCTCTTTTTTTTTTTTATACACCATTCTTCTAAATAAATGCCAGGATCCAGGCGCTTTCTGCCATCTGCGTATGGGGCCAGGTCGAATCAGCCCTAAGCTTGTTTTCGTGGTAGCTGCTCCTCTGACACCTCTCAGATCACACTGACAAGGAAAACTTTTATTCCTCAGCCTGTAATTCCTGCCTCTGTGTGCGGGACAAGCTCACACACCTTGTAACTATTTAACTGCAGCTCAGAACTCATCTCCTCGTCACCCAGATATAATTACGTCTGACAAATGTACTGAGTGCACCAAAGCACGAAAGGGAAAGACAGTGGGATTAAACCAATACGGTGTGAACACTGTGCCCCCACAAAGAGCTCGAGGAGGAAGAGGATGAAAAATTGTTGAAGGATCATAGCTGTAATTACAGGGCGTGATCTCTGTTAGGGCACCTGAAGACTCCAGCAATTATGGAAGTTATAAAGGAAAATAAATTTCAGTGCCAAGATGAGAGCACAGGGATTTTGGGGGGTTTGGGTTTTTTGGTGGGTGTTTATTTGTTTGTTTGTTTGTTTTTCTTGTTTTCTAGCAGCAAACCAGAGAGCCTGAAGTGTGACTTAACACAACATGTAACTTTGCATTACAGGTGTGTTTTCAAAGGCATTCAGGGACAGCCCAACAGCTGCCATGAAACCGATGGTTAAAAAGATAAATAAATAGAAAATCATTTTGGATGCATTAATGGCAATAGCATCAGCCCTGTGCCAAGCGCTTCTGAAAACAGGGGTAGGTGGAGAAGAGTGTAGCTGATGCCTTTGCTGGGGAGCCATGACCCACCGCGGTCAGAAATGCCCTGGGGTTGGTGATGCGAAGCCACCGTGGGTGTCTGGTCCCCCGGGTGCTGCTCTGGGTTGGGGGCCACTGTTGGTCCCCCCTCGGAGCCCCCACCTGCCTTGCCTGAGCTGCCCCCAGCCTGGGCAGCAGCCTGACAGCAACAGGCCTCAAACAAACTTTGGAGCAAATTTATGTGTGGTTGAAAACCTGCAAAAAGGTCGTAGTGAGAGGACGGCACAATTTTCTTGTAAAAATGTCACTGACGCACGGTAGGGAAAAAAATCAGGACCGAAGGAGAAGCTGCGGATCTCTGGCTGAAACTGGCTTTCCTTGTCAGCTCTCCTGTTTTCTTTTAATTAAAAAAAAAAGGAGGAAAAAAACAGCCAAGGTATCTCCTTGTAACAAACAGAGGAAAATAGAAAGTAAACACACAAAGAAGTGCCAAAAAAATTACCTGGGAAATTCCAAAAAGAAAGTATTTTGTTTAAAAATTTCAATTAACGTTGCTAAGAAACAACAGTGTGTCTACTTATCAGCTCATTTACAAAATCTGAGCACTGAAAAGCCAAGACATTAATAGTTGTGGATATCGTAAATCTTACTCTGCCGACATAATAAATGTACACGCATTATTCTTATCAAGTACAAAGAAAGCAAAATACATATTTCATCACAACAAGCTTAACACTGACCTCTAAATAAATAGCTGTCTTTCATTAGCAATCTCAAAATAAAACATAAAGCAAACCCTATTAAAAAGAGCCATAAAAATTATGTATGTAGACACTAATGACAGATATCGATCAGCCTTACGTGCAAACCCATACACATGCATAATTCCACCACAAATCAACATGGTTATGCATTTTTTTTTTCTCAAATCAGATGTTCAATAATATTCTTAAGAAAACACAATTACAAAGAATTAAGTAAAAATCAGCTGCCAGTTTGATAAATATGTATTTTATATAAACACATGAAAGTTTCGGTGTTTACCCTATCTCTTTAAAAGCACTTTACTATTGTAACTGGAATTACCAAACCAAGATGATTTTAAAGGCCAGGGTTAAGGCTGCTGAGTTCTGGTGGGAGGTACTGCGTAGCTGTGTTTTATGCTTCATAAAGCCCCGGCGCTCTGCTGGTGCTAATTAGGATAGTCCCTCGCAATCAGTGGCATCGTTCCAATTTCCATTAGCAAAGTTTTGGACTCAATGGGCTTTTACTTCTGTGGTTGCCCCATTTCAGCCGAGCACTTAACCATATGCCCAGCCTTATGCAGGTACTTAAGCTCTGAGAAGGGCTTATTTTTAAGTGTTGTGATGGATCACACACGCATGGAAGAACATGTGCTTGTAGTACTTCAAAACCCCCGACCTGAAGTGCTTTGTGAAGCACTCTTCATATCTTTCAAGCATTTTGGCAGTTTCCGTGGGGCAGACGCTCATCCTCCGGCCAGGTCCGTGTCAGCAGACATCCTCTTCTCCACGAAGCCCTGGTGAAACTGAGCTGATGCGGCACAAACAGACTGGCAAGGGCAGGTGCAGAAGGACAATAGTGTGGTTGCCTCAATGGACCAGGGTGGTCCCTGGGGTAATTCATGGTTTGAGTAGATGACATAGGTTTGTTGTAGGTTTTTAACCAGCGTCGTTGGGGCTCCATGCCCACAAGCTGCCATGCCTGGCTCTCCCAGGATTTCCCAGCCAAGCTTTCTCACGTCTCACATTGATGGACTAGGACTTTCTGATGGATGAACAACTGATTTTGACTCCTTACAGGTAGCATTTGCTCTGTGGTTATTGTCACAATATACCAAATCCTTCTTAAAAAATCACACTAAGTGCACCGAGGATCGTATTGTCGCTGAAAGAAACTTCTGAAAACTTGCAGATAATAGTTAAATCCTTTCAGCTTTGAACACTTTAAAACTGATCAGACCTCTTTCTTAAAGCCCTGAAGTGCTTTTAACTCCCACTGAAGCCAATCAGGGCTCTTTGAAAGAAGTGAATGGCAGAACTAGCCCCTGAAACATGTGAGCCCTGCTACCGAGCGTGGAAGCAGAAAATAGGTTACCCCTCCCAGCACAAAAATGCAGATGTGAATTAACTCCACATATGTAATGACATTTAAAAGCTACATTCAGTACATCTTATTCAGAGTGAGGAGGAAATCTGAAAGAAATCCATCAACATTAATTTAACTCAGACAAATAACTATTACTCAATGTAAGCCAAATTGCAAACTGCAAAGACGCGTGTATCTAGTCAGTAAGTTTTAATGATCGCCCTGCCTCCAAAAATGTTTAGACAAAAAATGGATAAAGTAGCCCTTTCATTCAATGTCTCATTTAAAGAAAAAGAGAAAAATGCTCTGAAATTTGAAATGAAGTGTTCATTTTGAAGTAATGAAGAGCTATAAAAAAAATCTCTTCTCTCAGGTTCTTAACTTCTCTCCTCCTGGGAGAGAGAGGGGAAGCTAAAGAAGTGTGTATTGCTGTTCACACTGTGCAGAAAGAGAGGCTTTTTCAAAGTGTTTCAGCACTGCTGACAAGGAAAAAAGTTTTTCTTTGAAATTAGTTATGTTGCCCACCTTCCCCGCTTTCCCCTCCCTGTATTTCTTGGATGGAGCACTGGGGAGGGAGGGGTGGTGAGAGGAAGAAAGTGTCCGTGTGGGCAGAGAACACCTGAGAAGGGACTTCCCTTTAAAATTTCTCCTTTTGTGCCTTTTGAGCAAGCTAGGAAGGGATGGAAACATGGGAGAAAACAGGGAAACCCCCCAGGCATCTTGCCCAGTAACACTGTCTCTCGTTTCAGCTGCCTCATCTTCCCAATAAACCCCTTCATTCCCCCCCCCCCCGCCCCCCCCGAAAAAAGAAATAGCCTGTATTTAAATCAGCAGTGATGATAATGAGAGCAATATTGGTTCTGGATTAATGCTGACCAAGCAATTATCAATTAAAATGCTGATCGTCCCCGTGGCAAGGCCCTTTCCTTCACCATCGCTGGTGAGAGCACAACAGCCATCCAACAGCCATGTGCAGTGATGGGAGAAAAGTATCTTAAGGCAGATATAGGGGAAAATGTGCGTGAAATTTCCATATTAAAACTGAGGGGAATACCCTGTGTAGGTGAATGACAACGTACACTGTGTTCTATGTATATGTCAAAGTTTTTTTTTAAGTAACAAATATGTAAAATCATAGTATTTCAACCTTAATCATTTTATAGACTGTAATTAGTTTGTGTTAATCTGTCTAAACATTTCAGTGATGACAGCACTTCTTAGTAGCCAGGTAATAAATCAGGGTCTGAGAAGCAGAGAAATTCAGAGAATTTTTATTTCGTATGATTTGTATGCTGGAAGGAGTAATTTATATCCGTGTAGATTCCCTTGGATGTATTTAGGCTTGCATCTGAATTTATCTTTAATATGGGAGAGAACAAATGCGTTACACCTGCTGATACCTGTCTGCATGTCTGTGCCACTAAGACTCTGTTTATTTTACAAAAACATGTTTTGTTGAGTTTTGTCTTTTTTTTTTTTTGAGATCCCTTTAAGAGGGTGCAGAACTAATTTCTAGCTCATTATGGAGGTAATCTCCCCTTGCTTATTTGACTTGGGCTCCTTCCATAACATCTGCTTTCACGCGAAGGCGCGCGGCGCTGTATGGATGTAGGCAGTGCTATGTGTGGTTACATTCACATATTGTTCACTTAATGAAGTCCTGGCAATTGTCCCGTGTTTGAAACACATCTGAACCACAGAAAACCACTCGACGCTGTTGCTATCCAGGAACCTAGAGAGGAGGGAGACGGTAATGTCCGTGTTTTCTTAAGGGAGTTGAGCTAAAAATATTAGGGGAAAAAAGAGTGCGCGTGCTTTTCTAAAAAACCGAGAACACACAGGGCAATTCTGGATCGGGTGCTAAAAGCTCTTCTTCAACAGGGAGTCCAGAAAAGGTTCTTGCCAGCTCTTTTAAACTGATTTACACTGATTGTCCTGACCCACCCGCAGAGAAATCTGTGTTCTGCCAGGCTGAAGGGCAGGAGCGGATGAATTTGTTTCCAGCCCTCCCGATCCAGGCTGAGCCCAAATCCTCGACTGACGTTTGCCCTCCCCTCCTTCCCACAGCGACCAGCACTGCCTGCTGGGCAGCACAAGGCCTTTCCCTTCCAGAGACCATGTCATCTGGAACACACTCCAGTGCTTTTCCCTCTCTATTTATACATATTTTCAAATTTATATCACTTCAGTTGGGGGAGAAAAACACCATAAAATGGCAAACAGAATTTTTCCCTGTGAAAACCACTGAAAAGTTCAAGTTGTAAACATTTTCAACCAAAAGCAAAGATGTCATTTTGTTCATGGCGGTTTTTCAAAAATATTTCCATTATTTCAATTAAACCGTTAGGTCGGTTCAGTGGGGAAGGAGGCAAGAGGGCGCTGATGGGGCAAGAACTGTTAGAGGCGAAGCAAACTATTAAGCCCTTATAAGAATTTTCTGATTAATAAGTTGGACAGGGCTGTCCTTCTTTCTCTTCTTCTTCTCTTCTTCTTCTTCTCTTCTTCTCTTGGCCATGCCAAGGTAGGAGCTGGCCTTTCAAAAAGCCACACACATTCTTCTCTATGATACAAACCCCGTCGTGTGCTGTTTGCTAGAATGTAAAGATATTTGCACTCCCCAAAGCACAGTGGAAATATACTGATATATTCTGAAGCTAACCCAAACCTGAAGGCTTCTTTATGTATTTGTTCACAAGCTTTTGTTTTATCGTAGGGCATGTGTCAGCCAGCAATTCATCCCTTTCTCTTACAGGGATTTCATGTGATGGGAAGTGATGCATTTTTTTTTTAATGAGGCAGCAGAGAAAACCCAAGCAGTGGGGGCTCTCAGGAGGGCAGTGGGACGGAGCAGGGAGAGGAGCCTGTAAAGGGTGATGAAGAGGCAGAAAACTTCTCAGGGCTTACGCTGTTTGCATCATTGCTCAGAGTGCCACCTCACCAGAAGATAACGCAATCTGCACATTGCTTCACGGGGCTGCATCATTACCAGGAACAGGAGAGATCAGTGGGTGTTCAGGTGGAGATGCCCTGAGTCAGAGGAGACATCAGCTGATGATGGAGCAGATAGAGGGCCTAGTTGGGTCCTTTTTTTTTTTTTTTTTTCCAGATGATAGACCTTAATCTCCTCATAAACTACAGGTTGGTGAGATGAAAGTGCTCTTGTGCCATACTGCTCCCAGCTTGTGAATCTAAACCAGACACACACATACACAGAAAGCACTGTCATTTTTTGTTCAACGAAGGCATTATGATTTTTTTTCCTTTTCTTTCTTTTTTTTTTTTTTTCTGGTACTTTCAGCCAAACTCAGCTAGCAGCGACATATTTCCAGAAGGATTTTAATGCATGGACTTGCCAGAGCAGATTTTGGTGTTTCACAGTGCCTGGGTTGTGGCAGCTGGAGCGACTTCCTCGGGAACCCACCACCTGGGCTGCGTGCGGGGCTTCGGCCGCGGGTGATCCCATAACTGACCTTGAGATCTTCGAAAATCTAAACCAGCAGGGACTGTGGCTGCACAGGGCTGTGTGTGGGTAGGTGTGTTTGAGAGAGATAATTATTGGGAAAGGCAAGAAAACACTTACCCACTGCTATAAAGTGTTCTCAGAAGACAAGAAGAATCCCTATCCTTTAGCCTTTTAATTGATTTTAATTATTCAAAGCTCTTTCTCTCCTTGCTCAAACAGCAGTATGATTCAATATTGTTGCAAGTATCTGGGTGCTTTTTGAGATACTTAAATATGAATAGCTGGGAAGCTGCTGCCTGCCCTCCCTCTGCAAACACACAGCAAAACCTTGCCGTGCAAGGCAGAGCCCACGGCCCAGCAGCCAGATTATTCTAACAACTCTCTTCATTTCATGGGGATTCGTTTAAGTGGATTCCACACAATACTCTAAAAATGTTATGAGAGATGATTCTAATAAGGCAGAAGCCACTACGGCATTTAAGGGGAATTTAATCTGATTCTACCACCACATAAAAAGGAGCGAAGTGCTGACATTTCAGCCCACCACTGGCCTGTTCCACAAACATTTCAAACTGTGCTTTTGCATTATACAGCTGTGTATTCCACTTACACGCATGTCTATATTCCACCAAACCCCTTTTCGTTCACCTTTCTCCTGTTTGGAAAAAGGCAGACACAGAGAACAGTCTGATAACACTCTTCACATGCAGAAATGACTCCAGTTTGAGGAGCTGGGCAGTGCTGGGGCTGAGACCTGACAGCGGCATTGCAGCAGTGAATGACATGTTGCACTGCTCTCTACGCAATCCAAACAGTCATGAACATTTAAGAAGTGCATGCTGGCACATGAGGCAGCAATTCTCAAGCATGCACAGAGCTATTGCTGTGATTCATTGCTGGGTAGGCATGGCTGTCCAGTCCACCACAGTTACACTGCTAGGAGAAACACACTGACTCCCTGCCGCTGCTCCTCTCAGCCTTTTCTGGTTTCAGCTGTGCTGTAAGAGACCCTTCATGGGAACCCATCCCAGTGCTGCACTGTGCTGGAGCACTCGCATGTCTCACTGGCTCGTGTGTAACACCATGAGCACGAAGGAGAATGTGGGAGGATCATCACACCCCAGGACCTGGCAGGTAAGGAGTGGTCTACACACTCACACACAAGTTCACCGGAGGAGTTTGCAGCGGACGGAGGACATATTCATCCCAAGGAGCAAAATCTGCAAGAGGTGCCTGAGGTGTCAGAGAGCCTTTACTGGCTTCACTCTTTCCACTGCTTCCACCACTCTCACAAACCAGCCCTCCTCCTTCCTGAGGCACATACCTGCCATTCTGTACCTTCCCGGGAGTTGGCTTCCTGGGGTAGCCTTCATCCCTATGATTGAGCTGACTTACCTAACCCTATTCTTATGCCTCCCTCTGATAATATTAGCCTATCTATTGCACAGCCCAGGTATAAAGTTACAAAGGTAGTTACCCTTCCAGTTGTCCTCTGGAGCGACTGCTTTTCCAATTCTGTCTCTCTGGGCAAGCCATAATTGAATAATAGCTCTCCAAGAGTTAGTAGCAGCTTTGATTCTCAGTCAGAAGGTGCATATCCATAGGAGTTTGTGAGTTGTGGTGGATAAAGACCGTTTTTCATTGAGGTTTGCATAGTATCCACCAGAAAAGGTCTTGCTCTCATTTGCATTTCTAGGCACTACTGCAATACTGATGCTAGAAGGATCAGCCCAACAAGAGTCAGCTTTTGTTCCTTGTGTGGTAGCAATGCTGTTGGGTGGCGATGGTAGTGCTGTGTGTTTGCCTAGGGGATGCTCCAAATGCCCATACCCCATGGCAAGGAGCTTAGGGAAGGGGTTATAACCCCTTAATTTGTCCATTCCTGCTTAATCTGAACCAACAAAGATAAAAGGGATAGGGACAAATCCAAACCAGGATGCCCAGATTTCAGTCTTGGCTCAGACGATTTTCTTTTCATCCTTATGCAAATCAGACTACTCCTGCGTATTTCATCATGAAGTGGGAGGCAGGGTAAGGCTTACGTAGCCTACAATACCTCCCAGGAGTGTTAGGAAGGTTAATTAGTTAATGTTTCCAAAGTGTTATTATACAAGTGCCAAACAAAACTAACAACAAGAGGAAAAAATGAGATGACAAAGAAAATAAACAAACATAAAGCCAAATTAAACATAGTTAAGGGAGGTAACTCTATGATATTAAATGTGATACTGTAGCATAAAATAGAGATTGACGTAACTTTTATGATCTACAGAATACTGAATGTGAAACTGCTTGTTGGTTGCATTTTATGACCAGACAGAGTGATTCTAGAAAGCAAGCTTTTATTTAAGTTTTAGGCTCCTGTGACAGTGATTTATTTTAATTATATGCAATACTTCACTTTGCATTTGTGATTTCAAGACCTCTATAAGTTTATGTAAATTCTAGCTGCTGGGGCACAAGATAAAATCATGGCTCTTACTTACTTTCATAGTGTCACATAAATGTGAAAAATTGAAGAGTTGCTCCAGGCCAGCACGCTACATTTTGACATTGTGAGAATCTGTATCCTACATACCCTCCTCTGATCAGAGAATATCTGTACTAGCATGTACTGAGAGAGAAACAGAAAGGAAAGGACAAAGCAGATCATATTATTGAGGATCCAGAAGCAGTGTTCCCTCATTCCCGTGCTATTTCACTATGTGGGACATCAGTAAAGGAGGAGAAAAAAAAAATCAGCAGGCATTTCAAGTGTATGAAATATTCTCGGTGGGATCCAAATAAGATCAGAATATTTTTTGTGATTATGTCACTTGGCAAACTCAGAATCGATCCTCTCTCCATGCAATCCTCAGGCTGAAATGGGGCTGGTTTGGAGTGAAATTGCATGGTGGAAACATGCCTTGCTCTGCGATTTTGCCTGGTTCTGTAATCAAATTTCACAATAATGAAAACTGTAAGTCAAGAAATTGAGGAAATGTCATGAAAAAGAAACCCTGAAATAAATATGCGTTGAATAAATCCATCCCCATTAACTTGGAAGAAACAGGAATAGTGGCTAGCACAGCACGTCTGCTTTCTCAGCTGATCACTGAATCACAGTCTGACTTTGAGCACATCGCTTAAATCTTGCTTAGCTTTGGTTTTCTCCTCCAGGAAGGGGAGAGAACAAAGGACACGTGCACCAGGCTCGCTCTGAGCAGAGCCACAGTAGGTCCTGCCCCACGGCAGCTGCAAGGGACAGCCAGTGCCCACAGCTCCACGCAGCCCCACGGGCGCAGGGAGAGGGGGCTGCACGCGGGAGGATGCTCTGTCAGGACATCCCAGGCAGCACCACATTTCGGATGACTGATCTTCAGGACGGGTGGCAAAGGATTGTAGTGAGGGCAACACCCGTTTGCACCCTGGGGTGCCTCTGGGCACTTTGAACTTGTTGGCCCTTTCCTTCTGCCGTTGCGTTTTTTTTTTCCTCCTAACAAGCCCCAGGCCAGCCCTGCACGTGCGCAAGGAGCTCAGAAGGCTCTGCGCAGGAGGAGCTCGGGCTGTTTCTGCTCTTACAGTCATTATAAGTGACTGCTCTTGGCTTTAAAGACTTATTTGCCCTATGCTGTGTGAGACAATGGTTTTTCCACGTCTGAGCTGCACGCTGAAGTCTATGCTGGGACCAGTGCCACTGCAGAGCTGAAGCCACTGAGGCTCACCCGCTTTCATTCAAAATCCTTGCAAATGTGACTGCAGACTCCCAGGAATGTGCCAAACTGGGTCAGTCACACCCAGCTTTACCCACGCAAACCCCAGCACGCTGGTCAAGGACATCAGTGTGCTTCTGTGCTTGCAACAGTTTTTCCCCCCAAAGGTGAGCTGGGCAGCCCCTGCGTGGGTCTCTCTGCCTTTCCTCAGAGCCAGGGGAGAAGTATCACCAGTGCAAAGTGTATGCCATGCCAATTAAAAAGTTACTATGACGTAAAAACAAAAATTCTGGATCCAGACAAGGTCCTAGGAGTCTTTTCTGGTACTGCAGGGAATCCTTCGGACAGTCCCCCTCAGATTTATTGCACATACACTGAAGTCCAGTGTCCCCAACTACAAGATGCTCATTTTTCCCAAAAGGAAAATTTCCTCCAGTCGAGTAGTATTGCCTGAAAGCAACACTTATACCAACACACATACAACCCCTTCTGTGCTGTTCTTAAGCTCACATCCTTTTCCTCCTCCTTCTCACAAACTTGCAGTGCATCAAGTTGCGAGTGCATCAAGCTGAAGGGGCTTAGTCCATCCCAGGTCCCATAAAAGCCACACTCCATAGTTTGTTTCACCTGGGCAATCCTGTAGATGCCACTCTGGAGTTTTCTATGTGATACAAGCCAAAGAAAGTTAGGACAGGCTAGATGAAAGGAGATTCTACTGAGTTAGCTTTGGTTGAGCACACTTCTGAATTTGGCCCATCTTTCATCTCTGAATATCAACGGGTACGCATATTGCATACCTGGTAGCACACTCTGAAGGAGGAGAGAGGAAGGGGAAAGAAAATGTGATTATGAAACATCAGAGTAGATCTGATCATGTCAAATTCCTCTGGAGGAAAAGACAGAGAGAAAAATTACCAGCACGCAGTGCTTGAAGTCAATAAATGAAATTTACCCAATTCAGCAGAGGCATCAGGGAAATCACTCTTGATTTGTCTTTGATAGGTTGACAAAATCTCTGTTAAAGTTGTTTTAATGCTTTTGTAACTATCCTTCCAAACACATTGAACCCAGGCCAGATCTCAGCTTAATAGCACCAGCCCTCCATGTCAATCAAATTTGTAGCTGGTGAGAAAAATGAACCTTGTTTTGTGCCCCTTGTTCTCAAGTTGGGCAAAAAGCCCAAATGTGTCTGAGGTTTTACTTTGCCAAGCTTCTGAAGGAAAATTTACTTACAGGAATGAAAAAGCCCCATGGCCGTCTGTAGCACAGTGAAACACATCAGGTTGAAAATAGCCCCTAGATGTTTCCATGTGGCATCTGTTGAAGTCAACAGTGGTGTCATGTAGGTAAGCTGAGGGCTGAATTTAACTTGTTGATAATGGAATTAGACATTATGAAATGAAGGTGTGTTCTGCTCTCTGTGAGTCGGCAACATTAATGAATTGCTTTACTGCTTAATTGATATACAAAGCCACAGAGTGCTGTTGGCAAATTAACTGTCAGCAAGACACGTTGCTCCAAGGGTCATTGGGTATTTCTTTTTCCCTTCACCCTGCTTGTGTTGGGGGCAGAGATCACATGTTAGGTGCTGAGTCATGGTGTTATAATGGGAATTACCGGGAGCTGAGCTCTTTGGAAAAGAGCTGCTCTTGTCCTCTCCATCTCGGAACGCAGGAGACAAAGGTCAGGCTTCACCCAGTGTGAGGGACTGAAGAAACCTTCCTCCCTCTTTTTAATCCTACAGTGATACCCAGACAGCCAATGCACCCTCACCTGCCCTTGCTTTATGGTTGAGAAATAAGATTATTTATATTTAAAAAGGTTAAACAAATTATATCTCAGTGTCATAACTGAAGAGAGGAGCTGAAATTCTAAGTACGGTGGTATTATGGGAATCTGGCTGAATTTTCCCCAAATCTGGACAGAGTTTTTGAAAGTCATGTGGATTCATAACAAAGCAGAATCCTGAGTAGTGGCTGTTTTACCAGAGCTGATATTTCTGCCTCAATGAAAGTGAAATGCATGCTTGAACTTCCCTGAATTGCTCGAACTTCTGAATGGACTGAAACTGAGCGGGAAAAGTGGGAAGAGAAGGCATTTGTACAACTCTCGAATTCAGCTCAAGAGTCAACTCAGGACTCAGCTTCCTCTCTCTTGACAAATTCTAGTTTTGAACTCAGAGTACACCCCAGCTCTCACAGCTTCAAGTGAAGCCCCAGCTTTTCAGTACATTTCTACAGAAATTGTGTGAAATAGTGAAAACTTTGCTAAAAAATGAGCTCTGGTGCACTTGAAAGGTTTAGTGAATCTTTGTTAAATTGCACAGTCATTAATTAAACATGAAACCTGTCAGGGTAGAGCAGGTTGATTACTCAGTGTGTGCACCCAGAGCTCCATACCCAATCCAAAACTCCCTGAATCCTCTGGGAATCCTTCCGTGCGTGCCTGTAGACTTTGGACAAATGCTTAAATGAGAACTAGTCCAGGATCTCTTTCCCATACATGATACAGATGAGGGTACTGAGAGGAGACAGTTGTTTACAAGGAATACTGCAAGAGGAAGACATGATTAAAGAAAAAAAAATTCTCCAAGTGTTTTGCAAATCTGAGTCTCTATCAGAAAAGCAATTTCACAACTATGTAAATACACAGTTATACTGTGCAAAAATTTTTTTTTAAAGCTCTCTCTCTAATTGCACAAGAGGCTCCTTTGCTGTAATGAAAAACATCTGCCATTATTTACCAGCAGACTCCAATGTGCTTTTGCACTGTGCTCTCTCTTACAAATGCATGGGGAACATGGCGTGGAGGAACTTGGTTTATTGACTGGATAAAGATTTCTACAGGGAAAATAGGATGGGGGGAGCTTGGGGAGAGCTCTGATCCACTGTACACTCTGCTTAAGGCCTGATGCCTCTGCCAGAGCCACGCGTGATCAAGCCCACAACAAAGCCTCCCCCTCTTTCAAAATCCGCCTCCACAGTCTTTCTCCATTCCACGTGCAAAAGGACAATAGTCACCTTTTGTAGTAAATCTTCAGATGGAGCAGACTTGACTATCTTTTCAGAAGGATGCTGTATTTCACAGAATATTAAAGCTGAATCTGATTAGAGGCTCAGCAAGAAAAGCAGAGAGATGCAGGCACAGGTCACAAAGAGGTGGACCCTAAAGTGACCAGAGGTAACTAGTGTCTTTGTGTGGACTTCTGGACAAGACCTAAGGTTGACAGGGGCTTGTATGTATGTATGAATTTTGAAATTTCTTTGGCATTGAAACATGGGATGAGTGAAAGCTTGCTTAGCACTGAGTGACTGTAAGAAAAATGAGTGATCTGAAAACAATTCTCCACAAAACAAAATTAGTTGACAGTTAATGAAGTATTTCCACTGAGTGAAAACACAAATTGTATGCAAGCTGCTACAACTGAAGTGCCTTGCTGCCCTTGTTGCTTGTCTCCTCACTTTGACAGCAGTTGTCACTTAAAAGGATGTGCTCCAGATCACAGATGCGATCAGCAGGACACCTTTTAGTCAGGCCTGTTTGACAGACCTCCAGAAATGTAAGGGATTTGCTATAAGGTTGGTGATCTGAGTTTCTGAAATTTAATTATAGTTATTTTTCTGTATCACTGTCTTCATTTTGCAGAACACTAGCTTTTGCATTTCAAATCATGGCAGAAATACATTTCTAGCATGCAAAACCAAAAATAATCTTGTTAATCAGAAGCTCATCAAAGGGAAGATGTTAGCTCTTCATTTGGCTCATCTTCCACCAATGAAAGACAACAGAGATTGTGTTTTGGAGCTGCGCTACCCGAGCCATGCTACTGATCTAACTTGCTGCACCGAGCGGAGCCGTGCTCCTGCCACACATTCCCATGGCTCCGTTCCTGCCCCCAGCTCGCAGCAGGAAGGTGTGGGCTCATTTTGCCCTGAATGAGGGAAGAATTGAACCCTGTGCTTTCACATTGAGGAGTAAGAGCCCGCAACAGGCAGGATTCACCCTTAGTTTGCAGGGTTTGGGGAGAGGAAGGACAACGGGTCTTTTAGCTGAAAGCTTCTCATCGGTTTCTGGGCAAAAGGAGCAAAGAAGAGAGCCAGAGTATGAAGCATTTGGGTAGCTGGTAGGTATAAAAGACGATCCTCTACCACTATGGTTGGTTTTGAAAAAGATTGGCATAGGCATTTCTAGGACCTCTGCGAAGAAGAGAGAGGAGATGTAGGTAGAAGAAATGGGCAGCAACAAAACCATTTTAAAACCTAAAATGAAGGGTTCCCCATGAAGAACCAGAAGCTTTTATTTTTTAATAGTTTCTTAAAAAAATAGCTACTTCAGAATCAGGCAAAAAAAAATCTGTTCTGGACTCTCTAGGCCACAAGGTACCATCGATTCATGCTTTCAATTCACACTGGTGTCAAACCCAGTTTGTCAAACTGCTACTATCAACACACTTTCTCTGAGAGGCAAATAAAAAAAGCTCAGTGAAACCTCCTAATCTTCTGCTAGTCTGAGCTATTAGCGGCTTCAGAACTAATGATGGGTGAACCTCCTAAGGTCTGGGATGTCAGTGGGAGTTATATGCCTGGATCAAGGACATGATATGACCCAGATAAATTTAAGACAGAAAGGTAGATCAAAATGTGGGTCAGGCAGTAGTTAGTGTTTCTTTAAAGATGATAGAGGAACGGTTTTTAACACTTCCGAGGAGTTTTGTTGATGTTCTTATGTACGCTCTTTGTTTAAAAAAATAAATACATTTTTCATGCCTTCAAAATTCCAAGCTGCAGAAAATTTCCTCTTGTGATGAGAAGCATTCAAAACAAAAACATGTGGCCTGATTTGTCTTTTATAGAAATCAAAGGCTGTATTCTAAAGAGACTTCCTTTACCACACAAATGTAGCAGATGTTTTTTAAGATTATAGCTGCACAAGCAATCTACGGCTTGAATCTCAGAGAACCATTTAAAGTTTTTTTTAGAGGAAGAGTTTTTGTGTTAAACTGTGATAAACTGCAAGCGAGTAGGAAAGGGATTGTCTGAGACAGGTAATTAAGGTGACAGCCTACAGTAAATTTGGCCAGCATTGTTTTCATTCAGGAAAATAAAGTTTAAAATGATCAGACTGCCTCAGTCTAATGTTTTGCTAGTGGGTTAATTAAAACACATTTTTAATGCCAAAGGTGAAGAGATTAGATCGATGGTAAAAGCAGCCCAACAGAAGAAGATAGCCAACAGTGTATATTTGCATGTTGTTGTTAATATGACGCTATGTTGTTTCCATCATTGTTGTCCCCACGTGAAGCCCTTGCGTGCACTGAAGCAAGCGGTGCTGGAGCCAAGGGCTGGGCTGATCCTAAGTGGGTGCATCAAGAGGCTTTGTTAGGCGGTCCAAAGCCACTGGGTCAAGCTTAAAGCAGAAGTGTCAGGTCTTAATCCTCCTTTCTGGCTGTAATAATGTTATTTTCTCTAACTGCGAAAGCTTGTGCAACCCCTGAACGACTGACTGACCATCTCAAGGAGCTTTGAACCCTGGTCACCTGTGGGACGCTGCTCTGACAGCCTTAAAAAATGGGCTCCTAAAGCAGCCTGACATGGGAAGTGAGGCTATAAACCATGTCTACAGCCTTTTAAATAGATCTAGAGAGTATTGGTCACTGTATATTCTGGTGAGATCATTTGAGAAAGAAATAAAAAAAAAAGAAAACAGTCAGGAAAAATGAGGAGTGAAAAGACAGATTATGCAAGGGGGAAGCCCTAAGAGACTGGGTGCGTTTCAACATCCAGGACTCTCTGCAGCAATCAGATGCATGGGTTGCTGCTGGGTGGTAATGCTGAGGAAATTCAGCCAGGGAGCACAAACCCTGCTGCGCTCTCCACTGCCTGTGCGCAGGACACAGGGACAGTCCTGGCTCTTTGCTTTAACCTCACCATCAGCTACAGCCTCGACAGAAAAGTAGCTGCTTGGTAGCTAGCAGAGGAGGTGCAGGACGCTAGACTTTGAGTCAGAATTAGATATCGCAGCTTCTACTCGCTTAGTAAGTGTGAGAGTATTGCTGGCAGGAAAAACCACTCTGTTATTACAAGATGGCCCTCCCGTCACAGCAGGCTTTCATTGATTTTTGTGAACTATTAACCCACTCTTTTCAGGAATACAGTGACGGATGGTGCTGTGGGTTGGTCCTGCTTCTCTGATGCAGCCTGGTGAGGAAGATGCTGGGCGTTACCTGGCCGGGTGCTCAGTGCGGTCTGAGCTATGACCTCTGGGTGAAAGTCCTGAACCATCTCATGGTGATGGGACAAGAACTGTGGCCACTCCTGTGTACAGCCCAGGCTTGGGAGCTCTTCCTCCTCTGTGCTCATCCCCTGGAAAGCCATGCTCATTTTTCATTTGATGTTTTTTTTACTTTTTTAATGAAATATATAAATGTAGCATTTCTTTCCTATTTAGGAAGATTTAATGGCAACCTGTGTATTGGACAAGAGGAACGCAGGTGGGGAAAAAGAGAGAGGCAGGTGAGGGAAGGCAAGTATAGTCTTTAAACCTCTTTTTTTTTTTTACAAGTCACTCATCTTGTCTGGCGGAAGTGTAACTTTCATGTTTTGCTTCCCTCAGCGTTGGGCAATCCATCCTGAACACACTGCAAACATGTTCTTGCTCTTGTTTGCGCTCTCCCTGGTTTTTCTGATCCTCGCGGTTACACATTAACAGTGTCTTCTCCGCACAGATGGGAGTTTCTGGTTGTTTGCTTGTTTGTTTGTTTGTTTCTCAGGCAGGATGGCAGCAGAACAATCTGCAGCCCAAGGGCAGGTTTCCTGGTGCAAGAGGTCAGCCTCGGGGAGGAAGGCAGAAGTGGAGGGCAGGGGCAGGGAAGCAAAGGGCACTGTCGCTTCCCCATTAGCTCCAGCGCTTCTGACATTTGCTCTGCATCGTGTCGGGGGGAGCGGCTGTGTGACTGACCTGTCTCCTCTCCTGCAGTGAAGCTTTAACTCCACTCTAAAAATATAAGGAACACATTTTGTTAAAATGAGGAAACCTCTACTGTTGGAAGTATATGTGAAAACACAAGATGGTTTGCTGCATCAAAAAAAAAGCGTTAGTAGTGAAACTTCTTGTGTGCACCGATGCTCTGAGAGTGTGTACTTCAGAAAAGAAAGCTTGGGTTTAATTAACTTTTTTTTTTTTTTTTTTTTTCAGAAAGGATGGAAGTTTTGTCACTTCTGAAATGTTGCCATTTATAAAATTGTCAAGTGATGGCAGATACCACCCAAGAAAAATTGTTCATTATCCTGATGATTGCTCCATAGTACGAGTTGGCATGATTTTGGAAGCTTCAAGAGCAGTCTTAATTTTTAAGAGCTCCAACACTATAACTGTAATGCATCACTACCAGTACATCGTCTTCCGCTACTAAATGCTTTTTCTTTAAAGACTGGAGAGGACCAGTATTATGGTCATGAAATTTCCAGCTACTGGACAACACTATACAAAATTCTGGTTTTGGTTACACCAATTAGAACTTGTCAGATTGTCTTCTGTAGAAATCACATAGAAACATTCATATTTTTCTCTGATTGCAGGATATAACATAATTTATGAACAAGACTGGACCAAGATGATTTGTTTTCTAGCGTGCCTTTGAGCCAAAGACAAATGTTCCTGGTTCCAGTACTTGGTTTTTTTGCTATTCTCATTCATTTATATGAAGTCATAAGCTGTGGCCCTGAATTAAGAGAAAATACCTAAAAATGAGCCATAGCTCAACTCAAAGGCCATCACACACCTTCATAGTAGATCATTGTTCATACACTGTTAAACCGTGGGGGGGGGGAGTCTGCCACGATGCTGTCAGAGTTGAACTGTCCAGAGCTGACATCTCGCTAAAAGACATGTCCATTAACTCGGGACAGCAAGAGTCCCTGCCCTATTTAATTCAGGCTTCCTCACTCTTTAAATGAGAGATTTACTGGAAGAATTTACAGCACTGGTTGCAGGCTGCTGAGTGCAGAGAGAGTGTGTTGAAGGGAAGAGCGAAAACAGAAAAGTGAAAAAAGGCAGAGTCATCTCAGGAAGACTGATGCCAATCAGATCATGGGGAGAATCAGAGAAAAAAGCAAAATCCTTTATATCAGCTATACTTTCCTCCAGAAAATGTCTATAGATAAGATCTCAGAATGTGTCCAAAATAAATAGAAATTATCTAGTCAAGTAAATCCTGAAATAAAGTGGGATTTAGAAAGTTAATATTGCACATGTCAATGATCTGGCTTCTTCCTTTCCTTAGTAAGTAAAAAGACACTCAGGATGCTGATGATAAGGCTGAGAAATAGAGTTAGCATAATTTCAGTGAGAGTACAAACAATCTTAAAAGTGATGGATTCTTTAAAATAAACCTCAGTGCTACCAGCAAAGACCAGTAAGAATTGGTAGAGATGGAAGGGTGATAGATTTCCTTGCATGATTCCAGCATAGTGCCCCATCCCTTCTCTCTAAGAACCAACCCTAAGGATAAGCAGGTAGAACCAGAGTGTTTCCTGCCTAAATTTAAATACCTAGTTGGCGTACTTAAAGTACGCACTGGTTTTGCTATCCTTCTATTGCAGAGACACCAACCTGGGAAAGTGTAATCCACTTGGGATAGCTTACTTTCCTCCATTGACCAGAGAAATGGTGTAGACTGTTAGTGTGGCTAAACCAGGTACAATGAGTTTAGATAAAAGTGAGCAGCAACAGCCCAAACCTCCACTGGTAAGTTTGAAACTTTTTTTTTTTCCTGGAAAAATATCAAAAGGTGTGTGAAAATTCATTACAAATTCTGCTCATGTTCTCAGCTACTTCTATTAGTTTCCCAGGAATACCATAGCAAATTATTTTAATGAGGGGGAAGGCATGGGAACATCTGGGTTTTTTATTGAAAGCAGGAGAATTCTATGTGGCTTGAAAGAAAGACTGAACAATTCTTCAGGTGATAACGTTTTGTCAAATGTACTCATACAACAAAGTATGGGGGGAAAGAACTGCCTGAAACCTCTGCCCTGTGCCATTCAAGGAGGTAGAGTGAGTGAACTGTTGTATTTTCTGGACTGAAAGTCTATTAACTGAAACAAAATTCTGAATTCTTATCTACAAATATAATAATTCAGGAAACTAAAACTCTTCTAATCAATGAGCCAAAAAAATCACTATATCATCAACAGAGTCTAGTCAAAATAACATAGATTACAAATAATTGCTATGAACTCTTCAAGAAATTTCCTTTTTCAAAAAGCATCTGTAGCAAATGATTTGAACAGCATCATAATCTGTGGACAATTTATGAAACAGAAAAAGCAGTAAAATTCATTGATCAATTTACGTACTCTGCATTGTCAAAGATTGGCAAGAAGCTCCAAAAATGACAACCATCTCCTTCGTTCAGCAATGAACAACAGTCAATAATGGTTTTTGATCGCTACTGACCAGAGCAGGATAAAAGCAACTTTCCAAACTTTCCAGCTGAAGATAGCCTGACATTTACTGTGGAACTGGTTGCCTTATAAAAAGGACTGCAAAAAAACCTTGCTTTGTGGCTCTCCTGGGGCAGTATTTGGGTCAGGCCTTGAGCAAGTGAGGGGCAATGGCTCTGTTCTGGCTATGCAGTCATGTAACAGTGAATCTGTAACAACAAAACTAAAAAAAAAGAATGATTGATTATCAGGCACTGTTTAAAAAGCTAATGTGCACACCTCCTTTCTCCAGCAGCCCAGCCTTGTGTACGATGTGTGGGAGAGTTTTTGAGGGGCAGCAAGTCAATGACTGGCTTCTGCTTGAGTATGCATGCTGAAGACATCGCATAACACGAGTCTACACGCTGTTCCTCAATTAATTTTCCATTTACATCCTCTTGTAACTGACACATTCTGTTTGCACTGAGAATTAATATTTGCAGGACTAATGGAACCATCTTTGGCATCAAGGAAGAGAAAAAAAAGATGAAAAAGAGGGGACAGAGACCGCAGGGGAGGGAGGAAAAGAGAGAAAGTGTGTAGTCCTTAAACAACTTCTTGCGTTCTCAGTAAAAGCAAGTGTTGTGTTCAGCAGCCGTTGCAATTAATTTGGCAACAGTGCATTGGGCTGGTGACTAAACATGGCTTAGCTATAGAATTAGATGATCCCCTCAGAGTTACTTAAAAAGAATAAAACACTCAGGCAAATTAAAAAATATATATCATATCTTACTAAAGCCCCATTAAACCATGACATCTTCTTTCTGCAGGTCCTCTGGCACTGTTTCCTTGGCAGAGTATTTGAGCCTGATCCTGTAACAAGAGACATTAGCTTTCAGCTGAGGGCCTTGCTTGCCCTGCCTTTCTTACACTCAACTTTTGCACCAGTCAGACCCAACTGGTACGTACCCAGGACTGTGACTGGGAGCCTAATTTTGCATACGCATCACCTTTTAGTGTACATGATGGTGGATGGTTCTGGTCCTCGCCATGTGCAACATTTGCCTCAAATCAATGTGATTCTGCGAAGAAAATTGTTTGCCCGGGTACTAAGTTCAAGGCATTTTGATTCTGCCTCATCAGGTAAATAAAATGCACCCAGGAATAAGCACCAGAGCCAGCTGGTGGACGATGGCCAGCATCTATGCTAGTAAACTCATTTATCTCCTAAAGAAGTGGGAGTTTCATGTGCACTGCCTCCAGGACTAGTCCTTCAGCCACGCCGTGCCCAAGAACCATTCAGGGAGAGAAGGAGACGGAATGGGCCAAATTCATGCCAGAGAACAGCTTAGCAGTTGACTGTATAAACAGTTTTGTTCTAGTCCTGGGAAAGCTTCCAGACACGTTTGAATTTACTAATTTAAATGTAACCTTGCAGTCCTTTGCTTGCAATACCACTCCAACATTTCCCTTGCGAAGAAGGAGAGAGGTCACATAAGCAAGATCATAACCACATCGCTTTAAGAAACCAGACAGTAGAAAGCAAGCAATTATAAAAAGGTAGAGCTTACTTAATAGGATGGGAACTGAAAGCCTTTTATGGAATAGGTTTACATTTTCTGCATAGCAACGTAGTTTGTTCTTCTCTCCTAGTTAGGAGTGTTAGTAGAAAGAACACTTCATCTCTGAAGTGTTACCTGAAATCACAGTATTATACTTTATTTTAATAAACAAGGGTTCCTACATGTAATAAAAAATCATGTTTAATGCCAGGAAGTAATTCAGAATAAAATAAGCCCCCTGGACCAATGTATATTCCTAGGGTTGAGGCAAAGTGTTATGAAGTCCAGAGGAAGAAGCAAGACAGAAGGGTGAAAAGAAGGAAGGGTCCTAATAGAAGAGAAAGCAAGTAAGCTTGGAATTTTACTTGGGACCTGATTTTCACGGTTCCCTTATGTTCAACTTCTAATTTTCTGGTTGCTTTTCTGATGCAGCAAATGTTTGCATTTTCTTTCTCAGACTGAAGAGTTGGGATGAAAACGGCAGTGCTGGTCATCATGGTATAGCTTTTCACATGCATCTTCAATTTTTGCAGACAAGCCCGGAAGCAAATGTTTGTAGTCTGTAGAAGTAGTTTGGCAACCTAATTTATAAGCATTAATGGATAATTGTTAGCAATTAAATGTTTGATTACCCAACTGGGCCTACAGATCAGGTTGCTAGATTTCCATCTGCTAATAGCTGTGTGCACAGGGGATCATGAGACTGGAAATGGGAGTGAAGAGAAGGGTTTACATGATGCAAAACTGAACATGCAAACGTGACGCTCAGTCTGCTGATCAGCTAGAAATCATGAAGCTCCGGCTATCTGTTCTGTTTGCAATTCTTTGCATGCAAGACTTCAGCATAAATGTCTGCAGATTTAAATAGCATGCATTATATTAGGGATCAATGAACTAGATCAGTGTGTAATTTGAATTCCCCCTCTGCTTTTGTAAACTGCAAGTAGGCATAGGCCACTTCTCTTCTTTAGTCCGACATAACCTTTCCACTTTTAAACCTGTAGATAGACAGTGTAAAGACAAGACCCTTTCCTGGATCTAGCTCAGTTCCTCCGGTAGATAATCTCTGCACCCGTGGAGATGAACGGAGCTAGCTCTGGGAGCGCGGGAGGGTGCAAACCAAACCAGAGGAGCAGCACTGGAGTGAGGGTCACAAAGGAGTCCCAGATGTTTTCTGTTCAACAGGTGAATCTGTAACTCTCCTTACACTAAAATGGAAGACCATTTGTTTCCTTCACAGAGGCTGTTAGTAGTATGATTACAAGCAAAAAGACCTGGTGGAGCTGGCAGAATTCTAAATGGATTTAAAGCAGTCTTCTGTTTGTCTACAGACATGGATATTATACAATCATTTCCTTATCTGTCACCAAAGATTTGCCATGTCAAGTTTTAAGCAATTGTCCTGCACAGCCATGGACTCACTGTGTACCATGTTTTTTTTAAACTTGTCTTGCATTGCGTGTGTTTCCCCTCTGTCTTGCCGAGTTGCCCTTGCAAAAATAGAGAGCAAGAGGTATGAAGAGCACACTCTAATATTGGGCAGTGCCTATTAATGTTTGCATTTAAGTGCCCTAGATGCAGTGAGGTCCCATAGGAAACAGATGACTCCCTGAAGCTCTCTGATATCCCCGTCCCACGAGGGAGGGCTCGTTAAATGGTGGGAAGATTCCTGACATCTGAAGGAAAGCAAGATTCCCATCCTTGGTAGCACAGGAGCAGCACAACCACTCTACATCAATAAGTAATCTTATCATGAGAAGCAAAGGTTAATGACTAATCTGTTTACCTGAGCTTCATTAATCAAAGATTTACTAGAAGTCAGAATCCTATCGCTGCTCAGGCACAGACAGCTTTGCTTCCAGGTTAAAAAAGACAACTACGCAAACTGCACAAAACGTGTAACTCAATACAGAGCAATTTTCCCAGTGTGTGGATGACAAAGGGGAGCATCGAAGAGAAAAGGCTCTAATCAGAAAGGATTATATCTGGGCTGCTTGGAGCAGAGGGAAAGCCTCAGTCTCCGGTGATGCGAAGAAGAGTTCGACTATGCCTAGCAGCAATTTCATTAACCATCTGAAATGATTATGGGGTATTTTTTATGTCATGAAATACTATCTTGTTCTTCATGACAACTGACACCTCAATCATAGCACCTGTAAAGATTTAAAAGTTGCCAGAAGACTGCCAAAAATGTTAGAGTAAATATCCAGCACGGAGATCTGGGGAACACAATTTATATTGCAGAGACAGAAGCACTGGAGAATTGCCCTGCCTACCTTTTCCTTAGAAACTGGTATGAGGCACACTGCAAAACACATCTACTTAATGGGGTTATTTAGATCTTTATGTGTGTTGTGATAATTAATGTCCACATTATGGTTCTAATTATTGTCCTGAGGTTAAAGGCACTAAAGGAAAAATGAATAGCAACTTGGGCTCTTGGTGTTGACTGTTCTTTGTGGGACTTTAATCCAACAGTTTTCTCTCTCCAGCACTCCCAGAATGACAGTCCAGTTTTCCTAGAGAAAGCACTGCAGGCAGAAGACTTCCTGATGGGCCCAGTTCTCCAAACCAAAGACTGCTGATTACTGAGTCACTCACCAGTTTTATCTCCAGGGACTGAAAATGTGGACCTGAACAGAGCAAATCAGAAACAAATTTTCACTACAATGCAAAGCTGATTCATTGAATTCAAGGGACAGTAATGCCTCTTTACATGGGACTGTCACCACGCTAACTGATGTTGCATCTCATAAGAGTAAACCTAGACTTGGTTAAAAAAAAAAAAAAAAAAAAGGAAAATCCTTTCCCAAACTAGAAAGTCCAAGGCTCTGTGATGGCCTGAGGTCCCTTATCTTAATCTCTTGTCATGTCTTATGATTCCACTATTGTTTGCAACAAGGAAAGAGAACTCCGCTAAGCAGGGAGAGAGTTCAATGACTTCAGGCTTTATAGTTATCGCTCAGTCATGGTAAAGAGGAAACGCTGGCCGTGCTGCACTGGGACCTGCAGGTACCACAGTCAGTTAGTGTAGCTGGTGACAAAGTGCTGTAGCACTGCAAAGCTGCTAAGGGGCTGAGGGGAGTGAAAACAGGAGACAGAAGAATCAAAGACCAGATCTAGTCCAGGATATAGCTGCACAGCCATCTACTTACTGGAATACATTTTTTTTTTTTAATGCCATGTGTTGTGAAGTAATTAATTTAGGGCCAGATTATGATTTCCTTTTCATTAACTTACTTCCCTCATTCAAATATGAGGCTCGGAGACTCTTTTGGTCTGTCTGTGCTACCAGCCTGCCTTACCCAGGTGTCTGGAGGCTCAGGAGAAAGATGTGCTGGGAGATGTCCCAGCTAATGGAGTGCCAACCGCAGCTGGGACCTGCGCTGATGGTCAATCAGTATGGAAAGGGGAAGTGTATATATGCTACGCTTAACATTTTAAAAGTATCTAAAACATTTTTTACGGCTTTGAACTTCCTCTTCTTCACCACACACCAGGCCACAGACCTGCAAAGGGTTGTTGTTATCAAGTGCAGCACCTCATTTTCTTAAGTGTTTTTCAACCACCAGCACTGATGCCTTCTTATCACACAAAACCAAGAGAAAAATGTTAGTTTGCAGAGGAAGACATTGGCCAGGTGCTCTTACTGTTTTATCTGTGCACCAAGCATGGATGTCATTATCAGCATGTGGCAAACCTGACATCATTGTTTGGCATCCCTCAAGTTCAGCAGGAACGATGTGGCCTGACAAAGAAGATGCTGTTTTTAATAAAACATATTTTGGCTAAAGGCAATGCTTCTCTTTCCCTGGAGAGAATTATCAGTTTCATGTGAAGCTGCTTTTTGCATGCACGGAAGAGAAGCTACAGAATTGTATACACTGGGAACACCCTGTAAAGTAGGAAAATATGTCTGTATAACCACAGATACACCTTTACACTAGAAGTTATTTTTAAAGACACAACTTCCCATTTAACATTGAAACACTGTATAATTTCAATGCTCTTTCTCTCTTTCCATATATATTTAATTTACAGCTCAAAGGAAGCATGCAGCTACCACTGTTACAAATAGACCGACAAAAGCAGGGAAATATAATTAGATGAACAATTAAAATTTATTTGTAGTGATTGAATCTGAATGAGTAAGACCATCACTTGAGTTCTTCTACCTGGGAATGTGTCCTTTAGGTTGCTAATATAGTACATTCAAACAAGGAAACCACGTGTTTCTTAGTAAGAAAAAAGATGGTAGGGTCGCCTGTGCAAGAAACAGGAGTCTCTTTCATGAAGATAGAGTGAGAACTGCATAGGGGAAGGAGTTACAGAAATCTTTGGAGGTGGGGGGGGGTTGAGATTCTGTTGTACTGATCAATTAACACCACTAGGCCTTAATTGCATGGTTAATGGCATGCTACAGAACTAAAATCTTCACAGAAGTTTCTTTTTTTCTTTGTGCTTTAAATCGAAATGCATAAAAAAATATATATCTTCTTCCCCAGAGAGAACTAGAGTATTGCTGGCAATAGGAATTAATGAAAGATACTGCAGTCCTTGAAATCAATGTAGTTACATTGATTTATCCTGGTGTAGGAACTGACCTTTGAGTTCAAAACAAATCTAATGATGTTAGAAGGAAAAAAAAAAACTAATAAATATACATAAGACAAAATTATCAGAAGTGTCTATGTGAATTAGCATAAAATCAGACTCAAGATTATTTTTGTGTACTACAAAGGTAGCTGAGATTTTAAAAAGAAGCATCTATTCTTCATCAGGGGAGAGGTACTCTGAGGGGGTGACTAGCATAGCTAAATACCCAGCAGTTGGGACAACTTTCCGCAGACCACTGTGGAACCAGCCTTTCTGTATTCCCATGTAATCCACAGACATTATTTGTACGAAATGAAACCTCTCCAAAGGGAAGAGCTGCACCCAGCCATCCTCTGGCACAGCCGGGAGCCTGATGGGGAGGATGCTCAGTGCAGGTATTCAGGAGCAGCAGGCTCCCAGGAGCTGATTATTTTACACATTCAGGGTATTTCTTACACAGTTTCTGATAGCTCTCAAAGACTTGCAGAGAATTCGGAGAAGGAGAGCCACGTCTCCTTCCATGTTGTTCATTGCATGGATGCAATCAGCGGTATTATACCTGAAAAGTGGCTGGTGAGCATCTGTGGAAAAAAAACGGTGAAATGATACTCCCATGGTGTTTTCTTAAACTCTATACTGAGGGTTGGTTTTTTTTTTGGTTTTTTTTTTTTTTTTTAAGTGCTCTTTATCATTGTCAGCTTACAATGTACTTTCTGTAGAAGTGCCCAGGAACAGGACTTGGTACCACTTTCTGTGGCTGTTGAAGGCCTGGCTATGGGTGTTCACTCTCCTACCATTACCCTTGTATTCACTTCATTCCAGTCCCAGAAATGGGAATTATGTACAGTCAAATCAACTTGACCGTTACCAGGCTTTCACTTTTTATATCTATTAAAAAGACTTTCCGTAGCTACTTCTCCATTCCATAATATTAAGGGAATCAGCCAAAGAATCAGCCGAGAATGCACTGATAATGCAATTACTACTAGATTGATGTTTTTAAATGTACTGTTGTTGACAAAAAGCCCTCAGAAACCTGAAATGTTAATCTGTTTTTCTTTTGCAAATTGAGTACTGCCTGCTGTGTACATCCTTTTATTACTGTAGGGCTGCTCATAAGCTCCAGGCTGCTGGCATTTATTTATTAAAAAAGAAAAAGTATTAAGAAACAGTACTGAAACATTTTTCAATTGGATTCCAAAACAACAGTAATTGGCAGATAGAGGGAAAAAAAAACCCTCCAAAATTTTGGCCGAAGAGTACTGACAGACGAGAACAGAAGGAGCAGTGTCCGGATCCCCAGGGATGCAGAGTCAACGAAACGGAGCTGAGTTTCACAACTAGTTGTCTAGACCATCAAGAGGCTTTTGCAGATTAATGCTTATGTTTAATAAAGAGGCCAAATTGTTTGAGTCTGCATGAAGCTGTTGGAAATAAAAAGCAAAATTCCACAGAGTGGTGCAAGAGCAGTATAATATAATTGCAGGGGTTTCAGAACACAATCTTTATGAAAATGGGCAGCTTTCCTAGCCAAAAGATACCTTCTGGTGTCATTTATCAACAGCTGCTTTAGAAACCTGAAGAATGCTACAGTGATCACTCACAGGAAGCTTTGCTGTCATTAATGACCAGATTTTTTCCACTTGTTCGTTTTGCTCCTTTGAAAACAAGAAGCTGCACTAGAATTCATTTTCCAACTCTAAAGCATGCGAGCCTACAAAGGTGCTTTATAATGAAAATTGCACAACTAGCATTCCTTCTGTAAATATATCTGAGTAGCACCTATAGTGGACATTTTCCCCAGATAGCTTCACTGCTGACTTGGAGTGAGGAAACATCTCAAAGGGAGAAGAAAACGGAAATTAAAGTTGCAATCCCCATTACATTGTTACATACAAAGAACTTAAATTCTTAAAAAACAAAAGGAGAAATAAATCAGCAGCAGTCACTCACTCATCCCAAGATGGAGGAGTGTTTATTACCCTGAATTCTGCTATTTTCCTCTTTGGTTGGGAAAGCACTTATTTTCTTGAAGGACTGTGTTTTACTAGTGTGCTTCTTGAATTTCTGCTATTATAGTATTATTTTATGTAGAAAAAACCCCTTTTGTTTGTTTACCAAAAAGAGCAGAAAATATTGTCTGCATCGTCTAGGTAACTGACCTCCAGTTTTCCAATTCCACCTGCCTTTCGCAGAAAGAAACTACCCAAATAAGCGACAGGGCCTGAGTGCTGCCTAATGGAGTAGGCAACATATGACAAGAGAACATGCTAGATTGCACTAGGTTAGTATTTAAGTGGTTTTTAGCACTCTTGG
The DNA here is from genome assembly GCA_009806455.1 of Tetrax tetrax. Taxonomy (NCBI): domain Eukaryota; kingdom Metazoa; phylum Chordata; class Aves; order Otidiformes; family Otididae; genus Tetrax; species Tetrax tetrax. Next base: position 270,070 of record WHYT01015521.1, on the reverse strand, counting down.
AAAGGACACGCAGTTGTTGTTCTTTCTTTGAGTCCATACACTAATGTTTGTAGTAATGCAATCTGTGCTGGAGTCGTAGTAGAGCTAGAATGAACCAAACTTTCATTATAACTCACAAGAAGTGCCCTGGGAGACCTATATTTTTATGATTCCTTCAAACAAATCACAGACAAGACAAATCTGAAGAAGAGCTCAAAAGCACATCCCTATATCCGTAAACCTCCACTTAGGCAGGAACAAATATGTGCATGGTTTCAAGGGAGTATACTTCTTGCCTTCTGCAGTTTAGAAGCATTTTTTATTTTATTTATTTATTTCAGTAACTCCTCTGGGTCACTGAGATTTTGAAATCGAAGGCCAAGGTCAGTGGCTACAGTGGGAGTTGATGGGGTCTTTGTAGGCAGGAGGTGGAAGGAGTGAGTTTCATTCCCTGTCGACACCAGTCAGATTTGGGAAGAGGCAAGCCAGCCAGACTGCCAACCTCATGATGCAGGTTGGGAACTGACCAGGAGGACTCCCCTCAAAAATGGAAGCACTGAAGGTTCCTAAAACCAGATGCTTTTACTTTTCTTCTTTCACTGTAAACATTGGATGCAAATTTTGCTGCTGGCCTGCATACAAAACCCTCCCAAGTCTGCTGGACCAACAGACAGCCTTGCTTATGTAGGCTTTGTGGTTATGGTTCTACTGCAAAGAGAATAACACTGACATGAGCACAGGGCATGTTGAAGGTAAAGGACCAGTGAAACTGTGGTTTCTAGCTTGAATAAATCTCCTAATAAATTGAATATTTGTTCTACTCTGATTTTTGCTGTTCCAAATTATTCTTTTCCCTTATTCTTCTCATGGTTTCACAACCTGGCAATTCCTACTTGTCTCTTTCTAAAAAAGAAGGCCAGGGACTTTCTGTTGTCTTTTAGGTCAGCTGGCTCACTTGCTATAAACATAGCCTGAAAGCATGGGATGCAATCTGCACACCCAGCCCTGTGAGTGCACGTCTGTGGAGCTGGCTGTCTTCAGGAACAAAGACAAAACCTACGTCCAGCTGTACACAGCATCCAGACTCTGGTTTCCAAATGTTACTCAGTAGCTGACAATCTTTGGCAAGGAAAAGAGACTCTTTTTATGCTATCCTGAACATTTAAAAAGCAGTAATAAATAGATGATAGCCTTAGAGGTGTGATTTATTTGTTTTATGAATCACAGAAGAGTCCATAACTCATAAAAGATTAAGGCTGAAGCAAGTTGTATGGCTCTTGCATTACAAGTGGAGATTAATGTCTTATTTCATGAAGCACCATCATTAACCGATCTACATTACAGCAGTTTAATGTTAGTGACAGAAAGAATTGACTTTTAAAATTTTTAAAAATGTTCTGCATTTTGGTTTGTCTTTGCCAGGATGATTTCTCTGAGATCTGAGAGATTTTTAAAGGGAAGAAATCCTATCCCAGCACTAGCTTTCTTACATACACCTGCACCCCACATTGCTATTGCAGAGACCCACAGGATCAGCGAGAACATAACAACAGCTTTCTCCCCACGTGTAGATTGCTTCAGGGCTTTTGGGACCTTTAGTCATGCTGAGTCACCCTGAGACGACTTTCCATCATTGGAGTATCTCTATTTACTATATGAGTAATACCATAGAGTATCTCCATCGACTGTAACAAAGGTGGCTTTTGCTACAAATGCACTGCAAAAAACCTGGAATAGCTCTCTCCATTCACTGTGGCTGCTACTGTTTCTATCAGACCAGAGTAGCTTTATTTTACTGTTTTCAGGGCTTCTCCCATAATTACTTAAATCTCATCTTTCACGGGAATCATCATATTTATTTTTGAACCACACATTATGTCCGCAAATGACTTTATCTTTCATTGCAGTGTGTCGTATCACAACACTACAGTATTGAATACAATGTAATTTACTAAAATCTATTAAAACACTCCCATTTTAGAAATCCATTACAACCTTCCTTGTTGTTATTACCATATCCAAGAATGCCAATGCAACAGGAGAATTAATTTGATGAACAGTCCTGCGAGATGTGCCATTACAAGCTGTTTCTAAAACATCTTTCAAGGCATCTCCGTCAGCTCATGGATTCTCTTTGTTTTTTTTTTTTCTTTTCTAGAACTATTTGCTAGCCCTTAGTTGTGGTAAGCGATTATTTGTGCTTTCAAACAAACTCCATGAAAAACGTTTTTCAAGTGGAGATCAAAGAGCAAAGGCAAACATAAAAGCGGTCTTATAAAAACTCTGTATTAAAAAACCTAAGCTCCATCCATATGCCAATTACATCCAAACCTCATGGCCCCATCTCTCTAAGGCTTCTTAAAGGTGATAGAAATGTCAGATGAAACAAAAAGGGACGCATTATAGAGAAGAAAATTATCATAGAGATGGCTCTCAGTAACCTTCAACTGAAGGGTTCTGGTTGGAAAGTGCAGCTCCGTAGAACAACACTTGCAGCGCAAACTGTGGTCCCCAATTACTACAATCTGAGGGCTGTAATCATTTCTAATGATTGCAGGTGGCATTAAACAGAGTTTCCCCAAGCCTGGGTGGTAAAACGATGCCCTAAACCTACAAAAGCATGCAAACTCCTCAGTCCCTAAGAGGGATTTGTTCTCAAGAGCTAAGGGCTAGTTTTACTCTCTGAGATCACCCACTTCTAAAATTCCGATATAAAACGAACTTATAATACTATCCTCCTATGACTTCCCTTTACAACTCTGTATCCAGGTTGTTCATTTTTTTTGGCTTCTACCAGTGATGGGATGGTAAGGCACAAACACAGAGATTTCCTCATAGGACATGATGTTACTGACCACCGAAGGCTCCAGACACTTGGGTATCTGGAGTAATTATATGGTATCTGTGTTCAGTGGACTTAAGCAAACAGGATAAAAGGCTTCAAGAAGTGCAATTATTTTAGATAATTAAACTTCTTGCACTTGCTGACTAAAGTGAGTCCAGATTGCGCTTCCATCTTCACGCAACCATAGCAACTTCTTCCTTCCATTGTGTCCTAGATTAATGCAAACACCTGCAATCAAAAACCCGAGGCTTGCGGGTAAGGTACGTAAAACTTTATTGATCCTTTGCATATGGCAAGGATCCAGTCACACAGCAGTGATTCACTTTCCAAAGCCCTGTCTCAACAAGGAGTGGTGGTGGGTTCTCCAGAGACCTCTCTCTTCTTTGACTGCTTCAAAGTCCCAATCAGGAATATTTTAAGGAGATGATTACAGGAAATTACACATTCCTTCAAGAGATCTCAGCCTTCATTCCTTAGATTTTAGCATATTAATATTTTTTAAAGATAGTTCGCAATCAAATATGTTTCTGTCTTACCTATTGTTTTTACTGGGCTCATTTCAACAGTTTAAAACCCCTGCATGCCAACAGAGTTCAATGGCAGCAGCCTGTGGGCAATTAAGGTTAAATTTTAGCCTTGGTCATATGTGACTGCTCCTGTAAATGTGGTGAAACACAGTTGGAGCACATATCCCCAGAGAGTAAGTAGGCAATGCTTTAAGGAAGCCATGGAAAGATAAATGGATGCAGAAGAGGCTCTGGAATTTTGCTTGAAATAATTTTTGCTTTGCTTTTAATGATCAAAACCATTCCTCCCACTGAACCACATTAAAAAAAAAAAAAAGTAGTATTTGTGTCTGTGCCAAAGGTGGAGCATAGTGTAGACCCACTGAAATAAAAGACAAGTGAAAAATTAATGAGAAACTGGAAACCAGCAGCTCCCACCCTGTGAGCAGTAGTCTTTTATATCCTTCTTCCATAGTGAGTATCTCAATGGGGCTAAAATCACAGTAGCTCCTTTGACTTCAAAGGAGATGTACCGGTTGGGAAGTAGAGAAAACAATCTGGAGTGCACGGTACCAAGTCTGCACAGCTGAGGAAGAGAAAAGAGCCCCTAATAGAGCAATTCATCACTCAGGAGAGGAGGGAATATTTTTATTATAAAAGAGTTTTAAGTAAAAAGGGGAAGCATCTACAGGTGATCCAGCTTTGACTGAGGCACTCATCATCCCAAAGGGGATGCAGCCTGGAAATTTAGCTGCAATTTCCAGAGCTAGGAAGACACAGACAGGTACAACAGCAAAGCCTGAGAGATACAAGCAGCCTTTTTCTGTAAACCCTTCACTCTCAAAATCTGCTCTAGAAAAAATTATCAGTCTAAGATTGTTCTTTCCCAAAGCCTGCTGACACCTATCTCCAGAAGCATCATAGTCCTGGATTATGACCTCAAAGGGTCTTTTTTCACCTGCACTACCTCCAAAGAACCCGCTAATAAATTACACCTTTTTAATCTAACTATGCAATGTTTAAAATACCGGTTCCTCACGCTCTTTTGGGAAAGTTTAATGAAATAAATGGAAACATTCTCTCTGCTCATCTGTTTAGCAGTCATGCAACACAGTTTTAAAAAAAAAAAAATTAGAATTTATGGGGAGGAGATCACAAATCACTGAAAATATTCATGTATGTTCTTCTGTTGTTACTTATGAGCCAAAAGAAGCTGTCATGCATATAATGTGGAACCAGAAATCCAAGGGATTTTCCTGATCCAGTGTCTTTCCCTGTGTATTCATATAATAACATTTGTCTTCCATAGCATGTTTAATAAATTCATGCTGTAGTTTTGAAACGATGACTTTGCAACCGAGGGAGTTCGTTTATCACCTGCTCAGTGTAAGTAGCACCTTTCTAAACCCACCATTTCTTAGGCGTTAGATATATAGTGTTTTAATTGCAGATGGTTAAATGCTGAATATTTTATGTGAATTCTATGGGGCCGTAGTTTCTTCCCCTGTAATTAACTGAGTTCACATGGCAGCACTGGGAAAGCATCTTTTGGAAGGCAGGAAGGCAAAAAGGATCTGCACTAGATCTAAACGAGACCCTTACGTGCACTGGTACCTGAGGGCTTGTGAACAGTACGATGACAAAGGCGAGCAGTGTCACATCACTCCTATCCCTGGCAGAGGACACTTCTGCTGGGTCAGATGCCCCCGAGCCTCAAGGAGCTCCTTATCCCAGACCCCTGTAATCGTGCTTTTAGTGCACCGGATCTCAACAGGCACACATCTCCGCCATCACCCGCTGTTTTAAAAGGAAATGAAACCTCCCAAATTCATCTTGTTTTACAGAAAGAGACACAAAGTATGTGATGGGGTGTGAGAGGCTGACCCGTCAGTCGGTATCAAAAAGAGAGAAGCAGGACGCGCTGGCCAGCCCGGCGCTGCCCAGACCCACCGCCAGCGGCCATGCCCGTGACATTGACCCAGCTCTCCTCTGGCACTGGGGAGGCTCCTGCTCTTCCCCAAGCCTGGTTTGCCATGAGCTCTGCCTCCTGCCTTCTGGGGAGAAGGAGTTAAGCAGTGTTTTTACACAGGTTAGCCCATTTGTACAGGCAGCTCCCCACCAACTTATTACTTTGGCTCCCTGAAGCCACACAAACTCTTGCTGCAGGGGCTCCTGGCACAGTGGACACCTGTAGAGTCACTCTACTGATTTTTACAATGCTTACAGGGGCAGCAGCACCCCTGGAATCTCTACTCCCCCTGTCAAAGTAGGCTGAAATTGAGCAATGAGTCCAAAAGTTATTGGGGAGGGGAGGAGGATGTAGACACAGACGCACAGACAGCATGATTGCATAAGTCTCGTTCCCATGAGAAACCAGGCTGAAAAACAAACTGTCCTAACATGGATTCTCATAACTCTGCCTGGTAAGTAGGTCACACCAGGTCTCCAACTCACGTAACGTTGCCTTTATCACCAATGGGCTCTCCTCTAGGAGGCAGTCCTGGTTTTGGCAGATTTGACCCCTCACATTTCAGCTCACCGAGACATCCCTAAGGAAAAACCCACCCAACAAACACCCTCACAGGCTGGCACAATGCAATGTCAAAACCCACCGCAGTCCCACACCACAGCAAGATTTCTGCTGTGGGGCAGAGTCAGGGAGCTAATAAACAAGGAACAACTATGACACTGATTCCCCTGCTCTGGGAGATCGGGGGGTCTGAAATAATATTCCAGATCTCTGTTCTTCCCTTGAAGTAGGAGAATCTTTCCCACTGACATGAATGGGAACTATGTGTCTGACCTGAAACCAGGATGGACATTAGGCCTCTTCCCAAGAAATAAAACTGTTCCATGCATGCTGCAGAGAGGCACTCTTAAAAATAAGCTGTCAAGAAAATAATATTAATAAAGGCAGCCTTTCAGTTTAATCTTGAGGCCCCACACTCTTCTCTATGCATATGCCTCCTTTCATTTATGAACAGATCAGATCTACTAAGTTTCCACTACAGCAGACAAAACCAGTCTGTTTTCTAAACACTACAAACTCCTGGCAATGGTCACCCTTCCGCATGGACCAGGCCTCTGGTGGTCCAGTGGGGCAGGACACCAGTAAGTCTTGCCATCAGAGGAGCCCCGAGCCCTCCTAGAGCTGTGATCCCTTTGCCTTTGACGGAAAACCTCATTTTCCATCTCATTTGTGCCCACATCAGCTCCCGTGTGCGAGAGGGCCTGCTCAGCTGCCATCCCACTGACCACCTGACAGCTGAAAGGGCACTGGAGGCATTACAATAAGAAATTTTGCACCATGGTATACAGAATAGGAAAGATTTCTGCAGTGGATGAAAGTGCTTTTGGAGCCCTTCCCCATACTTCAGCGGGAATTGCAGTGCTGTTTGTTGTATCCTGCGCACAAGGCTGATGTGAGAATGGATGGCCCAGTCTGGGCTGGCTTTTGCACATCTGCCCACCTTGACAGGGACGGCAGGCGCAGTGCACCGGGACACACAGCTATTCCAGGGTGCTGGAATCCTCCTGCTTTTGAGTGGTGCCTGCCAGAAAGGCTGATACGGGAATACAGCCTAACCTCCGACAGCTGAGCTGCTGTAGGACTTGTGAACAAAGTGGCCGTGATGGAAAACAAGAGCAGTCCAAACAAATCCAATGGGAAGTCTCACTCATTTCAGCAGATACATTCATGTAAAAACACTTT
>WHYT01015521.1:209324-263008 GCA_009806455.1 Tetrax tetrax | reverse complement strand
TGAAAAAAAAAAAAAAAAAACCAAAAAAAACAGAAACTTCTCCAGCTTCTGTAGTTTACCAATTGTTTTGTTTTTTTTTTCCCCCCTGTGGGGACTCTTAAGAAAATATATCCCCTATCAGACTCCAAGTATACACAAGCAAGCCCCAAATTTGTTTTCATCAGACCGTCAGCGCACAGAAAGCACTACTGTGTCAGATTTATTTCCACCAGCTACTGCTTTGGCCAAGTGTGTGCAAAGGCCCTGACTGAGCTGCCACGTAACGTTGGAATTTGTCTCTGTGTATCTGTCCCTACAAATTTCAAGGGAGTTGACCGTCAAAGTCATCAAGGTTTGGTCAGTGGGCTCTTTCTGTATTTTTTCTTGGTGGTTATGAAAGGTTGTCACATAAATATCTGCTCCTCACACAGTCTGCTGTGTCCACTTTCTACACATGCTTTCCACAACGTTCCAGTGACAGGCCACAGCTTCATGCAGTGTAGCTGTCTGAAAATGAAATCTGCAGAGTTTTGTTTATAAATTGGACTTGCATCTTAACCTAAAGGGCTAATGGCTTTACAGCTCTGCCCCTGGCAAATAGTTCTGTGAACACAAGCATTACAGGAGCCAAATACCCCTGCAAAAAGGGTCAGGCATAACCACAATTAAAAAAGGCATATGCCTTTTAGTAACAATTTAAAAAAACAGAATGCATACACTGCTATGCTTACTTTTTATTTCCATAACAAGTTACTTCCATCACACATAAGGGTTTTACAGGTGTTATTACCTGTCTTGCATGCAGCATTAAAAATGGATTTAAAACACTTTGCTGGAAAAAAGGGAAGGAACTCAGCTGAACAGAAAAATAAACATTGCTCTGTAAAGTTAAAAAAATATGAATCCTTTTGTAATCTGAGATAAATTGCAAAGGAATTACAAAAAAAGAAAAAAAAAATTACCCAGGAATGTTTACTGAGATTTTAAAAAAATTAGATTTTTCCAATTTTCTTGACCATGGAAATAACCAGTGTTCCTTCAGCTGATTTGTTCTCCATAAAAATGTTCTATTTTCTGTCACCTAAAAATATCTGACTCTTTCTGAAAAACTGATGAAGAACCAGGCTCCTTTTTCTTTTCCCAACATGCCTCAGCTTGAAATCTTCAGAGCTGTGATGCCTGGCTTCTCTCCTCAGCCGGGAGTGCAAACAGCGAGAATGGGATTTCTCTCACCCAGTTTTAACCACCAAAAAAGTGGGTATCAAGTGCAAGCTACCTCTCTAGGTGCCTTTTATGACCAGTATAAAGAGAATGGCCCTTTGGAGGTGCCACTGACTATTGGCGAATAGTTTAGAGTAGACACCTGTAAGTAGGTGAGATGAATCCCACCCACAGAGTTTTCTCCTTCCTCGAGGCCAATTAGATATAAATGCTGCTTCACCATGATCTAGTTTCAAGACTTTGAAACAAGGCTTTCAGTCAAAAATGCAAATTCTGTGAAAACAAGACCTTTTTGTGGGAAAGGGCTGGTTTCTGATTCCTGTCTTAAGAAGATATTTAGAAGAAAACAATAGGTGTGGTTTCTACATTTTCAAAAAGCAAAATTTCCATTTTCTGTTTGAAATGAGTCTTGCATTTGAAATTCACATTAATGTACAGTCATTTAAAAATAAAGAGTCAACATAAAAAAGAAATAATTTCATTGGCCCAGCCTTTCCCCTTACATTTAAATCACAACTCTGCTAAGAAATTTCAATTTTTTCCTTTCATCCTGATTTAGATGAGGGGGGGAAAAAAAAAAAAAATCTGTCAAAACTTCAAACATCTATTTGGGAAACGAATGCTATTTCCAATACAGCTTTAATGCTTCATCTGCAGCTGCATCACCCCGCGCTAGAAGATCGGGGAATCCTGCCACTACCACATTTCATTCCTCCTTTGCCGTTTGGTGCCTGCGTCCAGCGCCACTCACGGGCACCCCAGCTGGGTGATAGGGTGCTGCTGTGGATGCATTGGCCATAAACATTGTGGGAGACGGTGGCAAAAGCAGTCTCCGGTTTCACCTGGCCAGAGCAGAGCTGTCCTATTCCTTACAAACACAGTTTCCACGCCACAAAGTCTTGCAGTGTCCTTGGAGCTGTTACCACCCCATAACACAGCCACATGAAAACCAATATTGAAAAAAGAGTTAACATCTCAGCACGAAACTAAGCTGTACAGCATATGCTTTTAACATTAGAAAGAGGAAACAGTGCAGGGAAAAAGATGCAGACCTGGCAAGTTTTCCTTTGTGGGGGAGAAAAAAAAAAGAAGAAGAAGAAAAATGGGTGAAAAAAAAAAAGTGTTGTCGCTCCCCAGATGGAGAGGGGAGAGAGGAGCTGAGGGTGCAGAGCGGTGCCTGAGGACCGTTGCTGCTGGTGCTGCAGGGTTTAGTTTGCAGCGGTGACTGCCCCGTTTCTGGCATTGAGTGCAGGCTTGCTGTCCCAGCGACAGCCCTTTCCTATCACAGCCTCCTCGTCCGCACGGCTGCAAGACGGATTTTGCAGCAAGAGGGATTGCACAGGCTCCAGGTGATTCTGGAGCGATACTCGGGAGCGAGCAGAGTCGTGCTGACTGGGGGTTTGGTACTTTTTTAGACAGTCCCCAGCTCGTGCACCTACGCAGGCATCTCAGCCTTCATTTACTTCAGTAATTAAGTTAGAAGGGTGTTTTTGCTACAGAGAGGGACTTCAAAATAGTCATTGTGTGGATTCTAAAAACAATAAGTAAATAAGTGGAACATATTTTCTTTCTTTTTTTTTTTTAACTGGGAAAAAAAATCCTCTGCATTTTTAAAATCAGTCTCAGCATCTTGCTCTATTTGAAAGACTGGGGCTGATAACCCTTTCATAGGAGTAAGTAAAAAGTCACACAGATCATCCCTAGAGCACCAAGCCTTGTTCTCATTTCCCCCGTGGGCCAGCATGGGCGTAGCTGAGAGTAAAAGCAGACCCACAGCAACCGACTGCTCCGGGAGAGGAGCGGGATATTGAAAACAGCAGGCCACCGCTTAATTGTTTGGCCAGTATCTTTAGACAAGCATTGTTCGCCCCAACAAAGCCACTCGAGCTGCCATTTTGGATTTTCCTTCCGATTTTTAAGCAATGTCATTTGCAGGCCTCCTAATTAATGCCAGGCCAGAAGCCCTGTGGGAAGGTTGACTCACAGCCGAGAGAATGGCGGAGCAAGAGGCTACCCCGTCCAGGCAAAGCCCTCAGATGCTCAAACTCTTTTCTTCTAAAGGCAAATAGCTCGCTGTGAGCCATTACCAGCTTCTGAGTTTGTAGGATCAGGATAAGGGCTGATGTCTTGTAGCTTCTAAGAGAGATAAATAGATCCTGTGGTGATCTGAGAGTTTGTCAGGGGTCACACATGGTCTCTGGTATGTCTTTAATAAGGACACAGCTCATGCTTTGGGTCCACTTTCCCTCCAGGCCTCTTTTCTTCTCTGCCTCCTGTGTGTTTGCTTGCATGTCTGCAAACACACATGCACGCACACAAAAACCACAGACATGTGGACAAATAACCCACTGGACTGAATCAGTTTGAAAAAAAGACCTTCAAAGGGAAACCAGCCCCTCCCCTTTGGTTGAAATCGGAAAGAAAACAGGAGTCAAATACCACGGAGGAGGTTCTGGTAGAAGACTGGTAACACCTCAGCCTCACCAAGATGTTCTTATATCAGATTAGCGCCAGTCCATACTACACTGTTGCAGGTGTGGGCACTCAGCTTAGCCTCTGTGAGTGTTACTTTTATCTTCTTAGCTCCTGATTTCCTTTTTCTTCTTGTTTACATCAATTGAGAAAGCTTTACCTTTCCACTTCATGAAGTCCACCTCCAGAACGTCCCTTCTACCTTCACAGATCTGCGCTCGCAGGCAGGGTTGGAAGGGGAAAGGTAAACCCCTCTCATGTCAGTGTGTCTGCATTGCTTCTGGACCTACTATCATGTATTTGATAATAATTTACCATGGTTCTTCATGATTTAAGGGTACTTTCCCACTTAAATGTCTAAATTTCAGTATTTCCCTCTGAAAGAACCAAGGGAAGGCAGGTGGATAAGTTTTGTGTGGGTGTATACATATATCTATATATATATAGTAGGGAATCTGGGCTAAAAACATTTGAACCAGCCTAAGCTAATACTTCAGTGTGGCTGTATGAAGTCAGAACAAAGACCATTTTTTTTGATTCATGGGCTCTATGTACAGGGGAATTGTGCAAGACAGACTGTGCCTTTCTTTCTCTCTGCTCATGTCAACGGTACGGAATGGAAAATTTGCACGCGAGAAGAAAAGGTCGCCTTGAAGTTACATGAATCATTCCGAGGGGCATTGCCCTACCTTGCCTCTTCTAAGTCATCTCCTCTATTTCCTCTTCAAGGTATCACGTGAAAGCAAACCACAGCAGACTGTGCCATCGCTTGCTCAAGTAGCTTATTTTTATCCAGCAGTGAATATCCTCACTTCCCCCTTTTTGGCAGATCAATGGCTCTCCCCAAATCTCTTACTGCAACAGAGCTCCCTGCAAATTTAAAGATGCTTTCAGCGCAAATACAGTTAAGAGTCAAACAACTGCCTTGCTCTCATTTTTCTTAAATGGTGACATTTTCATCATTGGAGAGACCATGAGAAGAGTTCGGGGCGGGGAGAGGGGAAGTATTTTCACCTCAGAAATTCTCTCTTGTCATCACAATTGCTCTCATGCCTCTATTTCCAAAATTAAGTTTGTCTGTACTGAGCAAAATCAGTCAGTTTACACCCAGCTTTTCTCCATTCCTTTTTCATAAAAATTTAACTGCTTAGAATTTTAGCTGGCAAGGGCTGAATGAAAATTGGTAAAGGTATCAGTAACTGACCTCTTATTTTTAGAAATAACAAGGTACCCATGGTTCCTCCTCTCCTTTCATGTAATAAAAAAATCCAAACCAGCTGATAATACTGTAAGACATAAAGTGCTGGCAAGCAAAAAAATGAGACACGGAAAAAAAAAAAAAAAAAAATCAATGAAAAAAATACACATGCTACCGCACCAGGTAATGAGGCCCATCACTGCAGTCAGTTATGGGCCAGGGAATGAAGTACTAGTGCCTGAGTAAGGATTTTACAGCCTTAAATGAGAAAGAAACCCTTTCAGCCACAAAATAACACAAACCCAAACAGAAATGTGCTGGAGAGAAGATTTCTAGCCGTGCAGAGCAGTGATGTTCTCCCAATAGGAGAAGCAGCAGCAGAATATTTCCCTTCTTTTCAACTAGGTCTTGTAGGTCTTGATCTTCTTTTAAGGGCGTACAGCAGTTACCAGCAACTGCCTGTGAGCTTTCCTCAGCCCTGCATGCCTGTACTCTTAATACAGTCACTGGAAGGAGAAAACATGGACTTTTTTTTTTTTTTTTCCTTCTCTCCAGTGAGCCTGTCCTGCACTAGCTGGGAAATTAAAGCAAGCAGTCATTTTGCTGTGCAGTTTATTACATTTAAGCAGTTTACCATTAAGACTTGATAATTCCCCTTGTCTCCCACACAAAACCAAAGATGATACCATTATACGCATCCTGGCTCAGGAAGGAGACAAGTCTTTTAGAGACTTCTGACACTAGTAGAAATCTGGACATCTGAGCAGCCTGGAGTCCTGGAGCTCCCAAAATGTGTGTTCTTCCTCTCGTTTAAGACAGAGGCAAAGCACAGCTCCCTGCTACAAGTGACTGCTCAGGATTTCATGCCAGGCACCCTCCCTTAGAGTAATATCATGCTCTTCCTCTTTTATCTGAGCCCAGAGCAGGTCCAAACTGGAACTTCAAACATACAACCAACAGATGTTGTGAACATCAAGGGCCCCAGAAGGCGATTCAAATCCCATGATCCCAAAAGAGGAACTTGCTTTGTGAAGTGTTTTCTTGCACATACCCATAGATACTAAAAACCTCATGAGGACAACCGAGCTGATAACATTTCCACTGTTCAGAAGCAATACTTTTCCAGTCAGAGCAAATAAGGACATTTCAGTAACTGCAAACATAAACCAGAGCCCTGCTTCAGCCACACAACTGAAAGGCTGCATCTTTGCCTAACCGCAAACCCCATCTGGATCCTGCTGACACCCTTCTCACTCACATTTAATTCTAGCAGCCATCAAATTGCTTCTCTGACCCAAATTTTGTCTCCTTGTACCTGCTAGTTCCACTATGCCCACACAATGTTCAGCTCTTGGGGACATCTGTGAAACATCCACTGCCTTTTTACCAAAGCTTTTATCAGTCAGAAGTGGCTATCTCTTTAAAAGGAGAAGCTGGATGGGTTTCTTTTTCCCCCAGGCTGCCGAAATACACAAATATTGTCACATTTGCTGAGGCTATTTCAAAATAAATAAATGAAGCCTGCAGGCTGGGCAGCGATGGAGATGTACAGCTGCGGGGTGTAAAATTGGAATCCCCATCTATGGCCACGCCGCAGGGCTGCTCCCCTTGCACAACAGGCAAAGGAAGGAAGTTGGAAGGAAGCAATTTATGAGTTGGCTCTGAGTAATACGCTGATATGGTTAGCAGTGCAGAGGTAGAAAAGCCTGTATGACCGAGTGAGTATACGTGGGCTTGCAAATCAGTGCTGAATGGGAGACTAACGTGAGAAGGAGAAAAGCTGCCTAATTTTATCAGTGTGCATCCAATCAGTTCATATGCACCAGTAGATGCATAGGATAAAGGGAATAAGGGAAGAAAGGCTGCTGTTTTGTATTTTACACCTACACCTCAAATCTAACATAAATAGACAAGCAGTGTTTCCCTTTCCTTCATAATTTCCTCTGAAGAAGGCAACAGCTATAGAGCAAAATGATTTTCTCCTAAAACCCAGCCTGAGAAGAAAGGGGTATATTTACCTACTCAATAGGTAGAGTACTGATTCAGAGATAATAGAAGGAGGGTTTTTTTCCCCTGTCATTTTTCTTAACATTCACACTTAATTTTTTGTAGTTCTTCATAATGAACAACTTCAGATGAAACAAAACACACTGAGAGTCACTCAGCTCCTGTGCTGAGCTTGAATACAACTATACAGCATCTTTTCCTACACATCAAAAATGCTTAATGAGTTCTTCCCCTAGTCTTTTGGCATTTTTGTCGAATTAACTTCTTGGACGCATCAATGATCAAAAATGTCATAAAGCATAGGAGTAAAGGCTGCCTACTGTTACAACTTTTTAATTTTTTTTTTAACTTTTTTTTTTTTTTTTAAATTGAAAAAGAACCAAAATTCTGGTACACGCATGAGTTTTGATTAATCTCTGAAGTTTCGGACAAGGTTTTGGGTATTTATCAAAACCTATACATAAACTCGAGGCTTTTAAGATTTGGTAATAAGTACTTAATTTATTCCTGTATACACAGGAATACCAGCCTACCAATTATGATGCATTTGTTTAAAAGAAGAGGTCTAATGTAATACTTCTGGCTCTGAAGATAAAGTCCAGCATTTAGAAAGGTAAAAGAAATGTAAATTGAACAGAGAATTTGAAACCATCTGCTGAATTTTTATTTAATTAAGGCCTCATCTGCATTTGAAATACAAATTAAGGTAAAGTGTGAATTTAAATGAAAAAGAGATTGATGAATAACTTCATGGGCATTTGAGTTCTGGAACAAGGGTACATTGTTCCTATTTACCTTAATACACTTCGAAATGATGTTATTAAAATTAGAAACACAGGCTTCTCTATTGGAGAGCAGGAGCATCGATACGTGGAGTTAATCAGAAACACTTACTCAAGAGCAATCTATATGCAAGACAGTTTATAAGAAAAGTTAGCAAGGAATTGTGAAACAAGCTCAGTGCTCCATATGTAACATATTTCATAGAACTGTAGTTTAGGGAAGTTTCAAGTGCACAGCTTACCCACCCAAACTTCACGGAGATTGTTCTGAGTAATATCTTCCTTGGGTGTAAAGCTGCTGTAATGCATAGAAATAAGGGTGTGTTGTTTAAGGACACAAAGAATATTAAACACAAACATAATTATAGGCAGTTTGGCGTCATATGGTTCTTTTTGGTTTTGCCAAATAGGTTCGGTCTGAGCCCAGAGAAGCTGTGAAAATTAAACACCCCAGCGACAATTTAAGGCTGAAATCTTGGTCCAGCTAAGCAGAGCAGATCCAAAAGCCTATCCTGAAACTCAAGATGTCCTGGGATTTCTCCAGCCACAGAATAAAGGATCCATCTCATTCATTGCAGCACCAAAGAGAAGTCTTTTGTGTTTTTCAGAACAGGACTTGCACCCATGCATTGAGAAATCTCCCCATAAACTTGGCATGAGCTGCAGCAAGCCCAAAACTCCCATTGAACTGCCCTATGAAACTGATGAGACTTTAGTTTTCTAACAAAAGCCCCAATGGTGAAATACCCTGATTTCAAGTCACACTTTTGCCATACTCAGTTTTTGCTGTCATCAACAATGTTTCTCTGCCCCCCCCGCCCTCCAGAACAGGACCAACTTCATTAGAGTTTTAAAGATCCAAATTTTTTATCTCTGAATATTCTCCCACAAACCAGGCTTTAGTGATTCATATAGAATAGTCTCTGGAACTAAAAAGAAAAAAAAATGCAAAATTTAAACCACCCCTTTTTCAACAGTTGTCAAGATGGATAAAAGCCAGGGCCTTCAATTTGACCTGTGCTCAACCACACAGACTTCGGAACCTATATTGCTTTGCTCAACTCAAAGGAGCTTAGCTATTGATTTCAAGAGAAACACAAAAATGGAGACTGAATCTGAACTAACCCAGGTTACTGGTAGGGTTAAAAAACCCCAAACCCCAAACTTCCTTCTTAGAAAGCCAAAACATTGTATCAATAGTGGGCCTACATCCGGTGTTTTGTTACAGAAGGTCCCTCACAAATGTGATCCTCTTTCTTTGACAGTTGAGTGGACCACCATATATGCTGGAAGAGTACTAATACAAAAAAAAAAAATAATAATAATCCTGACCACACTAATAGTCCCATCAGGGAACAGTGATGAACTCACAGTGTAGATGATAAAAAGAGCAGCTGTGGCAATCTCACATTCATCGCTCATGTTTATAGCCTTCTGCAAGTAGGAAGCAGTTTGCTTCAACACCCAAATACATGTAATCTCTTCCCCCCCCCAAACAAACATTTATTTTAGCTAGATGTTTTTAATTATTTCTTCCCAAATCATTTCTTCTCGGAGTCAAAACTTACCTTAAGATGCACAAAGACACTGCAGATTACACAGAAGCCTAAAACCTGCCTGTAAGTAAATAAAATCAAATAACTGTAATAAAAAAGTTACTTCTAGCCTTTTGATTGTTTCCACTGTAAAATTGCCCTGGGACTAAGGAAATATAGTAGCGCTTAATTTTAATAGTTCCATCATTGTAGATTGGCTGGGTATTAATTGTGTTAATGGTGATCATACTGAATTCATTTGGTATTTATTGAGAGACCACCTGTGCACCCATATGGTTTCCATCATTATTTAGGAGTAGTTAATGGACCCATTAGGAGTTAGCAGAAAGATGTGGGCTGGCAGTACTTCCCGAGAGTGGTAGAAACATTCTGTTGATATCCATTGCATTTTGAGGATTTTCCAAAGAGCTATTTGCTTCCCACCAATTTTCTTTTTCTTTAAGTGATATATAATCTCATCTTAGCTTTCAAGAACTCCTGCAAAAATGAATTTATGTTCTTTTGCCTACGACAAATCTAGGGGGACAACCTTTAGCCTTCTGATTTTGCAAGATATCTCTTAATGTGTTTGCTGCCTGGATCTCGGGAGGAAGCAGGGCACAGAAAAGCCTCCAGCATCACGACAGAGCTTCTAGTGAGTGGGTGCACTTGTGTGCTGGGGGGAGAGGTTGAGGGAGGCTGGGGAAAAGGGGAAATGTTTACTGGGACTCTCGACCCACAATGTGACAAATTTGCCCATGCAATATGTAGTTGCAGTTGTGCAAGACCAGAAACCTGTGGTGGAGAGGGGATGGTGGGGGAGTCACATGCAGGGAGTCAGCCTTGACTGTCAGCAGAGGAGAAGGAAGAATGCTTTGGCTGGGTGTGGTGGTAACCAAGGCTGCTCGCTGACCGCAGTGACCTCCTGCTTTGATCCACAAATCTGAAAAGGCACTGCTAATGCTCTGCCATTGCACAGTGCGTCTAAACAAGAGGGAGGCTGCAGCAAGGCATTTCCATTTTTGGTGCCACGATGGGCAGATGGAGGAGCATCTGTGTAGCTTCAGTGCAAAAGGACAGTCACTTTGTTCAAATTGGAGTCTCTGAAGTAGTTTAAAATGAGTTAAGCGCTTATTTCCCCATAAACAGGGAGTCTAATTCCCCCCCACATACTTGAAAATTTCAGGCTTATTTTCTGCATGCATCCCTAACAATACCAAGCTTGTGCAATCTTTGCTCTGTACCAGCATCCATCTGTTATTAGAGTAACATTTGAATTTTTGGCCAGTTACAACCAAATTGATAAAGCAGTAGAGGTCTCAAAGGTTTTAGCTTAATATAGGTTTTGTAAAAATGGCAGGAGAGGATAGACGATGGGGAGAGATCCCAGGTAAGGCTTACACAGACTACCAGAGGCTCAGTCTCGGCTCAGTTATAGTCCTATAGACAACAGAGACTCCACTCCTTGGTGAAATTTTCTCTCCCTTATAGGTGCCTGAAAGATTTTCTCCTATGTTTAAAGAATTTTAAAACTCTCTCATTCTCACAGACAGACTTAATGAGGAAAGCATTGATGCTGCAGCTCTCCTAGATTTCAAGTAAGTCAGGAAGCCACATGGTGCACATCATGAGAAACCAAAATTCATTAGTTCTCTTGCTCATGGAAATACTGGTTTCAATAAACAAGGAAGAGACCAAGCTGTCTTCTATTTTTGCTAGAGAAACAATTAAATTAACAGTTATTCATCATGGGTGTATTCACAATGTGAATGAGGTCTGAACAGTCATTTCTGCATGTAAGAAATGTAATCAAGGTACTGTTAGTATGACTCTGGAGATTATTCATACTTACATTCACAACCTGATCTCGTTAAATGAGGCTGTGTTCTCACAAACCCACCTTTGGCATTTAAAGGAGGCTCTTCCATAGCTATGGAAGCCAGGTCAGACCTCAGTGCACCTTTTGATGGGACCCCTTCCTTTTCTCCTTTGTGTATTTTTGGGTTGTATTCTTAACCAGCTATTAATGCAATAGATGCATCTACTTCAACATTTTTGTAATACCTGTCTGAAGGAAATCTCCCAGATGTCTTCATTTGCTATGCTTAGCTTTGAAGTGCACAATAGTTATGAAGTGCACAAGCTAGATTATTTTGGGGGAAATATAAACCAAAATATGTGCATTTAAAAGGCTTCAACCCTTAATAAGCTTTCAATCCAGTGCACCAGCCTAGGTCTACTGCAAAATAGCCCCCAAAAACCATGTGCAATATGGAGGTCAGGTTCTCATCTCCAGCGGTCTCACTCCACAGACGTGCCTCCCTTGCACTGCTCCTCCAGCATGGTGTGTCTTTGTGCTGATGCCAGCTGTCTGTGCAGATCAGAGCATGAGCACACAGTGGGTTATTGCACTCCAGAAGTTTCTTAAGAACAGATATTGTGAAGTTATTTCCCGAGCTTTAAGAGAACTTTTCAGTTCAATTCTTTCGAACTGCTGCTTAATAATAAAACAGTGCTTTTGCTTTTTGTTTCTTAAATCAGTGGTGTAAAACATTAGTGGCTTGAAATGTCACAACACTGAGAAGAAGTGAGAATTTGATGGCTTCACAGTATAATCTAACAGCTCTCCAGACCTCTTCTCCATCTCTAGCATAGTCAAAAGCCATTAACAGGCAGCTCCTCAGCAGGCTGCTATGAAGGGAGTTATGGCTCTAGCTCCTGTCCTGAAAAGAGAGGAAGCCTTAATTCCCACCTCGTTTATAAAACCTAAGGGCAAAACCAAATGAGAGGTTCATAAGAGCTGCAGCACCTTTTTCACAGGGGAAGGTCAAGGTAAGATCTTCACAAACGGGGACAATTCTGACCTAACTCACACATTCAGTGAAATGAGAACTGCAGAAATACTCAAACATTTTGTGGTGGTTTTTGCTACTTAGGCCTTTAGGGATAATGATAATATCTTCCTTCCATCTAATTCTAGCACTCTTGTTTTTGTTTAATCTGCTTTCATTACTTTGTCCTGTCTACTTTGCAAAAATACAATATTAAATCAGTTGGAGTTGTTTTAAATTGGAAAGTTTAGCTTCTCCATGTCTCCCCACATACGAAGCCCATTGTGTTTTTCCAGTGATGCAAAATGATGTCAAATTTCTGCAGGGCACGCTGCTTCAGCCATAGAAAACTGAGCTTGGTGCTGCTAGCATAGGTCTGGCTGCTCCAATGCAGGAGGTGTTTTAGGGCACTACTGCCCAAGGTGCTTTCTTCTGTTTCCGTCTCTGCTTTCTTGCCCTCCTCTCTAGTCTGATGGATCTGTGCACATGAACCTTAAAATTTGGTGTCACATTTGAACCATTTCTCTCCCTGTTAGATAAAATCCCTCCCTTATCTTTTTTTTTTTAAATGTTCCACACAGCTGAAATGTAAAAGCATCTCCATGCTTTATCTATTCGTTTATTCCATAGCAAAGCACTTAAAGCATTGGAAACAAGGCAAGTTGAAGCAACTTTCTTTTAAAAGGGGTTAAAAACCCTTGCAACTCCCCTCTTAGGCTAAGAAAGATGAGCAGACAGTAGATCTTCCTAGAAATCCACACTGAGGCTGCTCTCCAGGAGTCCTGTAAGGGACAGTACAGGGTTCATCACATCTTCCCTGCACGCATGCTTTTAGGGGAAGTCCGTTACATAATTACACCTTTTTGTGTGCTTTTTGGGTGTAAACATCAGTAATGAAACACAGGATGCTGAAGGTAGTTTCCACGTGTGAAGCGAGGCCTGCCCAAGTGAAAGAGAAGCCAAAGAGAGTGTTTTAAGATCATTCCTGCTCCAAATGGAAATTCGGCATGAACGAAAAGTGTGTGCATGCATGCTGGGTGTTGTGCGAAAGCTGGATGAGGTAGTAGCTGCCTCCCAGCTTTTCTCGGCTCTCTCTTGGGCTTTTCCCAAGCAGTAGTTCTGTATTTAGTGGTCACTGCTGCACCTGGTGAACTCCTGGGCATAGATCTGTAGGAGAATAGGAGAAGAAACAGGCTGTGCCTGTACTTCTCCCATCCTTCATGCGGCACCGTTAGTAGTGTGTCACCCTAAGGTGACAGGGGGAAGCAAGAACACCTGCAGGGTGGCCAGGATGCTCCATCTCCACAGGAGGAGGAAGCAGAAGAGGAACCAAACTGCTCAGTCTATGTCTACACCACCAGTTGACAGCAGATTTAGGCACATTGTGTCCAGCCCTGCACGTGTTCCACCCACACTGCTCCGTCAAGTAGGATACGAAACGTTTCCCACAGATTCAGATATCTCCTGTTTCTAGATACGTCTGAGTAAGTAAGCCCTTGTGTAGATGTGACACCTGAGCTAGCTGGCTGGTGTGGCTTTGTTATTAGTGGGCAGAGAGGAACACTGCTAAGGCATGACTCTTCTGGCCTCCTTTAGATGTCCTTCTTAGAAGGAAATTGGTGGTAACCCTAGAAATGCTTGCTTCTCTCCTTGATTATACACAGAGCCCAGGGTAATTAGCTCAGCAGCAGATATCTGACGTTTAATGGAATTAATTCCACCCCAGCTGCACTTAGGAGGACACTTGGACACAGAAAGGTAGCGCACATGGTCAGTGTAGAACTGGAAGGTCACTAGACCTTTGGAGACATCCTTGGAGTCTCCACCTCTGCTCTGTGTCAGGGATTAAACTGCGGCCAGCATGTCCCATGGCTGGTCTGGCCACTGAGGGTGGTGTTTGGCTAAGAACTCTTCTTTATGTGGTTTGTGCATTAACATATGAATGATGGAAGGATCTAATCCCGGGATCAGGTGTGAACCTGCACACCTCTGACAGCACAGACGTTTTCCTGAGCCACGTGGAGCCAGTGACACACAGCTGCACACGGGGGTTTGCCTGTAAATGGGATCCAGCTTTCAGTGCGTGGGTTTTAGTACTGCAATGGGGGGTGGTATCTGTCACACAGTATAAAGCTTGGAGAACAGCAGGTAAGATGTGTGGAACCAGGAAAGTAACTGCAATCAGCCTTCGGTCCTTAACCTGTGTATTCAGACTCCACAGGAACTCCCCCCAAACCTGAATATCTCATTATTTATATTTATGTTTTTTAATGAACTTCTACTCGTCCTTCCCCTGGGTACAATTCGTGTGACCAGAAATAATGTGAGATCTGGTCTTTCCACCATGTTTTGACTCCCAGGGAACTGAAGAACCGTGAGAAGGTCTGATCTGATGTTATTTCAGCCCCACAAATAGCTCCCTGAGTGATTAAAAGTGCTTACAAAAAAAAAAAAAAAAGTAAACACAAATACCTGGAATGAAAATATAAGTCACCAGAGCCACACACACCACAGTCTGTCAGAGCAGGAAGACTGACAATCCAGCCCCTCTTGGTGGTATCTAATGTCTCTAAAAGGTTCTCTGGGTAATTTGTCCACATTTGACACTTTTCTCAAGGGGAAGTTTAACAAGTTGTATTGTTCCTTTTAACCAGTTGTACTCAGCTGCCTATTGCTCCTCTTCTTCCCTGAGACCTTAGCAGAGACTGACCCAGTCCTCACATACATAAATCAGTGAAGCTCCCTGACTGTCAGCTGCAGAGCTGGATGTGACATTTCCCTCTCAGCCCTCTGCTCCCTCAGGCTTGCCTGAAGGATGGCATGAATCTCAGTTATGTTTTGTGTGCTGCTCTGAATGAACAGTTCTTCCCCCGCTAAACACTGGGCTCTTCACTGTGACCAGCTACACCTTAACTTAACACAACCCATCTGCTCCCAACACAACTGCCCGCCACTGCTTATCCCACCCCATCCCATCCCACCCCAGAGAATGCCTACTCTGCCACCTCCAGGCACATGACCATGTAGGAAGGATTATTTTATACAAATAAGAGAAGTTGTGTCAGAGAAGACACAACCATGTTAGCTGCTTCCCCTTGCACTGAACTGGGTCTTTCGATAGACACTGTGGGAACCCATCTACAGCTGATTATGGTGTAGACAAGCATGTCTTCTGTTCCTCTATGTGGGAGGCAGCAGATATTATTTGGGGGGGGCTGTGTAAACCACCACACTTTAAGTATAAACTCTTAGTCATCTGAAAGAAATGCTATGTCCCCTTCATTCATTACTTCATTGTAGGCTTTATTCTTTTTTAACTGAATGGAGCTTTATTTAGTTTTCTTTTAGACATGAACATGTGAATCATATATGCAGCAAGGATCCAAGAATCCATTGACATGAGGAGTCCCAGTTTTAAAGCAAAGAGTGTCCAAATATTACAGAATGAAGGGCTTGTACTCTCTGGCATAGCAGATTTCAGCCAGTAAGTGTCCCATTTAGGATAACACTGAAAGGTCTGACCTCAGTTTTACCCATGCAATATCAATGTTTCAGTACAAACCCAGAGTTATTTACAGTGGTGCCCTGAGAGAGATGGGATCTGCTGGGACTTTCTGGCTGCCAGTGATGTAAAATGACTGTTTGGGTAGAAAACAGCATGCCTGGTCCACTAGGCTGGAGGTCATAGTACCCAAGATATTACTGATTTTGGTTGTGCCCATTTCCCCTTAACACAGGACAAACCCTTTTACCTCCTTGTCTCTTCATCCAGCTCTTGTCTATTCAACTGGCCTGGGAATATCTTGGCTGTAGCAAGCACCCGGGGATTTTATTATCCATATTGACCAAGGTGATTGCTAAAACCAAAAGGTCGATCAGACCTTCACAGAAGTGAACCTGGAAGACAGCATCTTCATTCAGGGAGAAAAGACTCTTTGGAGATGGGTTCCAAATTGCATCTCAAATTCTCCAAGTTTCCAACTAATTTAGGCCCAGGTTTTTAGCTCAAGCACATCTGGAACAATTGTTGCTCCAAACATGTGGTACATGTCCTAGAAAAAGTATTTTAAAACAAAATAATAATAAAAAAAACCCCAAACCAGAACCAACCCTCTGGCTTTTCCACAGAAGGGAGGCAGGGCTGCTACCAAACTCAGTGCCAACAACTTTGGAAGCCTAAAACAAAGTTATATAATAATGACAAATATAAAAAGAACTAAAGAAAATGTGGATGGGGGGAAATGCTGCTCTCCTCCTTCCTGCCTCGCTCCCTTCTCTTTTCCTGGCCCACCCAAGTGTAACTGACTCCAATAAACCATGAAAAGAACAACTTGGCAGCAGCTGGCACACCAGACCTGGGCAGATGCCAGCTGCAGGGCTCCCACAGGTTTTGAAAATTGTATTTTTTAGTATGTATAAAATAGATACGTTTCAGTCTGAATGGCTAAGTGAACTACTGAAACCAATATAAGCAAAGGCAGCTACTGGCGTGCACTCTGCATGTTCTCCAGATCTTGTGTCCAGTTACTATGTCAGGCCAGCTCCTCTAATGAGGTTCTTATGCAACTTTATTTTAGTTGCAGGGAGCCTGAGTCCTTCTTTTAGTCAGTAGGAAGTTTCAGCTAATTATGAAGAACAATATTTCGTTATGACTTCGTCAGGCACAAGAAACTAAAGCACTTGGCTTTCAGTGTCAGGAAGATTTCTCAGTGCAATAAGAAATCAATTAGATTTCTCTACAGAATTAGATAGAGAAATGGGCCATTTTCTTTCTACTGAGGCCACACTTGATGCTTCATGAAAAGTGAAAAAAGGACAGCCCCTGCCCCAAGAAATGCCTAGAGTGATACTTGTTGCTAATTTTGCAAAGCAGCCATAAGATCTGCCAAGAAGGGTGTCTCTTTGACCCAGACATGTAGTGATGAGACCCCTTTGGGGAGCAAAGGGCTCACCTGGATCTGAAAAGCTAGAGGCTAAGGCAGCAAGGCAGATTGCTAGCATCACCCAGACAGGAGCACAACCTGTGTTAAACTCTCTGGTTGCACTCTGTGATCACAGTTCCTCCGTTTGTGTTCAAGGGGAACCAGGGCTCAGATCTGCTTAAGCAAGTCACACTGACATAAGAGTCGTGTTTTGCTTTTCTGACCCCTGAAATGTCTTGGAGCATCTGCCCTGTGCAGGCATTCAGCTGTGTCTGAAAAGAAGACTCTTTAGGAAAAGAAAGTGTTTTCCTGTGTCTTAGCTTGAGCTGGAAAATGCACCATAGACTCCAACAGCTCACAGACTAAACATCAGAACCTATTATTCCTTCTTTTGTTTTAAGACTCACATCACAGACAGAGAATGGAAAAAACGTGTGAATCGGGTCATTTCCAAGTTATGTGATTCACTCTGATAGGATGCTGCATTTCTTTGTCTCTCTTCAAGGAATCACGCGGAGCAAAACCACAACAGGCTGCTGACTTGCTATGATGCGGGGGCGGGCAGAGGAAAGAACAAAAGTGCCCCTTATTTTAGAAAATAATTGTCATGCTTATCTTCTTCCAGGTGTCTCCAAGGCCTGCAGAGGTTTGACAGGATTTCCATGGATCGGGAACTTTTGCCCAAACTTCTGTCTCAGTATCTCTCTCTCACATAGAATAGAGTGGGAGGCTTGTGGTCAAGTGACCTCAGCATCCTTGCGAAAGTAGTTTGCTTGCATTATTCTCACAACACGTGATTCCATAAGAAACACCACTCTACGCCTAGGTACTTTTCATTAACTCTTTCCCGGGAGGCAAAGCACTGAAAAAAAACACAGATATGTCAGCCGCTCTCTATGGCACCCGTGCTGGACAATTCTAGGCATTCACCCACACCACATGCCCTCTGGGGTGGAGTTTCTCTGCCCCAAAAGGGCTACAGTCTCAGAGAGCAGTGCACGGCTGCACCGCAGGTCAGAGCTGTGTGAGGGAGCTGTGCTGCTTTTTATCAAATGCACTGAAGAAATCTGTCCCTGCCCTCCAGGATAGGGTGCTGTGCACAAGCAGAGCCCAGCACTCACCTCGTGGTGCCTGTTTGCCAGCCCAGAACACTGTGGCTCCTCTTAAAGTATACGATGGGCATCTGCTTAGTCCTATATGTGTTAGGAGTGCTTGAATGGAGCAACAATTTCGGATGAAACAGATTTTTCTCTCTCTAAAAAAGTTTAAATACTAGGGAGGCATAAAATGGAGAGGTCCTGTCCTCTTGAAACTTCTTGATCAAGTGTATGTTTTCTTCTCACTGCTTTTTCTCTTGTTCTTTAATAGGGAGACTAGGGGCAGGGGCAGGTGGAGAAGAAGTTGTCCTCTCCCTCCCTGAGCCCTCTCTGCTACTGGGAGAGAGCAGCCCAACCAATGTTTGCCACCACTGCGGGCTCTGGACACTGGCGTGTGTAGCTTGTAAAACTGTCTTTCCACATGTTTGCAGAACACTTAGCACAGCAAGGGTCTGATTATATTACTACAGTACTGATAATAAATATTGCTAATAATGAAAGCAGTAAGAAATTGCTGTTGGGTGCTGCATGAAAACGGCAAAACTGGCTGTTGCTGTTTCCAAGTATATGGAGATTGGGATGAGAAATTCTTTGCATACACAGTGTGGTGTTCAGAAAAGGTTACTTCCAAAATCTAAACGAGGATGTATGGAAGCACTCCTTAGCACGTTCATTCCAGGTTTGGTATAAAACCTTCTTCATATTAAGAAGCATGGTCCCACTGCAACTCTACAGGAGTCCCCAGCCAGGCAGGATGCAGTGAGTGAGTACCACAGGTCAGGGCAGGCACTCCTCTGAGATGTGAGAGGGAAAACAGCGTAATGAAATTCCCTGCTGCCATGCAGAGGAATCTTGTTCATTTAATCAAGTCCTCCCAGTGTGCTGGAATATAGATGTTTCCCGAGGGATGACAGCTTTGGTCAGGAGACTCCCAGCAGCAAAGAAGTAGAGCCAGTAAAAAGATGGGAACATGCAATAACCGATCACTGCGCATGGCTCCAGGAGGAAAGTGTTCCTGTCACGTAATGGAGGTCGTCATGTTTCACGTCCTCATTTAAACACGTTAAGGCTTGTTGTCCATAACCTGGATGAAGTCCAGGTGTTGCAGAGGCCAAACCATTGCTTCCTCCAAGGTGCACCCCGTGTGGTGTGTCTGCGGAGGAGATGGAGGGGTCCTGAGGACCACAAAAGCTTTGCAAGCCACAGGTGCAGCCATGATCTCCGCTCCTGAGTCAGGGTGGTTACTGGCTGCCAAAGTGTATGTGGTGATTATGCAGTGTGGACATCTCATCAGCTGCTAAGAGGAAGCCTTCTGACTCATTTCCACTTGGAATCTAGATGACAATTTGGTTTGAATTAGACATGAGCTAAAGCCAAAACCCTGGATCTGAACTTCCTCAGATTTTGGGAAGACTCCAGTCTGGATCTGAGCTCAGCACATGGCTCTCACTTACATAAAGGTTGGAGCCAAACCCTGGATCAGAACATTCCCAGAATATGGGGAAGCTCAGAGCTCATCTTTGATGCTGGTATCATCTCAAACATGTGTTTCCAAGGATTAAATACTGTCTTTGTGTTAGCTTACTCTTTGTTTTCTTCTATAGCTGGTGTTTAACAAGTGCAATTTTAGATCTGCAATTGTACCTTTCCAGTTCCTGCAAATGAGAATAAACAAGGGAAAAAAAAGAGATGTGTATATATTTCAGCTGGAAAAGCATCTTCTTTTGAATTTGCTTATTGGACACACAAGATACTTTTTGGCTTCAGAGCATGACAGTTATGTCCCATTCAAAAAATTCTGGAGACAATTCCCTTGCCCCAGCCCCCAGTGCCTTTCAGTGCAGGAGTTACGAATGTGGCACCGTGACTGCAGTGAGAGCTCCTTGGGCTCATCCTTGTATGAATCTTTCAAAGAAAAGGAAAGGACTGAAGAGTAACAAAATTCCACTTTCAAGCTGCTCAGAAGACACAGTGCTAACAAACAGCCCCCAAAAGGTGAGATCTTGCAATCTGCTGCTGCAAAGAGACAGAGAAGCCAGTTCTCAAGTCCCAGGGATCTCAGCCTGTGAAGTGCAGGCAGGGAAGCACAAGAAATCCCACAGAAGGTGTCCCTTCGAACGTCTGGAAAACGTCGGACCGCCTGCCACTCTGTGCTGGGGAAAATCTCAGCTCCAACAGAAGGCTTTGTCAAGCGCCATATCATTAGCTCGAGGTTTATACACTCCAGTTGACACCTCTCCCTTGTCCTACAGATGTTGCGCTACATTTAGGATTGAGCCTCTAACAATACAGCTGTTTGAACACATGTGCATTTTCCACTCAACAAACCGCAAGAACACAGCAACAGGGTTACAACGTTTGGATCCTAGGGCTAGAATGAGAGAAGCAGAAAAGGTGTTTCTTTGGGAAATCTCTGTAGTTTCTCCTGTGTTCTTTCTGATTTTATTCGCTGACTCTACTACACTCAGGCCATGGGGAAGGTAAAGTCTGATTGATATTGCAAGTGACAACTAAGGCCTTGAAATAATTTCCTCAGTTCATCTTCAGGAGGTGTTAAGCCCATAGCGTTTTGCTAGTTCTAGAGAAGCAGAGTCATTTTGACTTTTACTTGCAAAAATCCACTTTATTTCAATTCCTCTTAACCCACTGTTACTTGTGAATAAATTAGAGCCTGCCTCAATAAAAGAGTTTAAAGGCAAATTAACACATATGCTCAGAAGGGAAAGATTTTATAAAATTCTTTCCACTTTTGTCATTAGAGGATAGGAGAAGAGATGGTTAGGTTTCACCAGGAGCCTCACAAAACCATTGAATGCCCTTTCTGCTACCAATAAAGTACAGAAGTTGGGGAAGCTCACAAGAGCAATTTAATAAAATAAAGTGAGCCCCAAAATGGACTTCTTAGGGAACATGAGACCTCAGGTATCATTCTTCTCATTGCCGTGAGCATCTATTGGAGGTACCTTCAATTATTTGACTCCTGATTTACATTAGTTGGTGTAAGGAGAATTGCACTTCTTTCTCACCTGATCAACATCTGTTTTTTTAAAAAAACAGATGTGCACAAGTCAATCTGATTAATGTGCTTGATTCTGCAATTACTGCAGGATAAATCAGAAGCGCACTAAAATCAACCTGGTGTCAAATTTATGCTCCTACACCTTCGGTATTCAGCTTGACTTGAATTAGATTTTTGCTTTGCGAAACTTTTTTAGATACAAAAGGGCCAGAATAAAATCCCCAGTGCCAGGACATGGAGCATTTCAGGTGATCTGATGTGGAATTCCCACCAGCTAAATCTGTCTATTTGGGGCTGCAACTTCAGACAACTTCAATAGATGAAAAAATGCAATACCTTTAAAAAGGCTGCAGGCTATCTCATGTATTAATAGGGCAGAAAAATCCCTTTCTCGCAAAGTTACTCAAGCTTCTTAGATACTAACTGGAGCTGTCAAAGCATAATATAGATATCTATATAAAACATAAAAAGATAATAAAAAGATAAAAAATACAAATAGATTATATATATAATATAAAAATAAAGACTGACTCAAAGGAGTTACATGTTTGTTAAAGCAAAGAGGAAAGCAACCGATTATCCAGTGGAGAATCAGTCCCCATCCTCTGTAAATCAGCTAGAAATCCCAGAACAACATGTTGCTTTTTTCTTTGAAGGTCTTGCTGCTCCAGGAGACAAAGGCAACAGAGGAATTAAAATTAATGAAGTTTTCTTTACAGATTGGGTTATGACTTACTCTGCTGTCCATGTGAGGGGAAAGGTGAGAGGGAAAATCCATACGGATCCTCACTTGAGCCTGGTGTAAGGTGTTATTTGCAGTGCCCTGTATCGTGACAAGGCTTTCACACAGACGAGTGTCACTCTGCTTTCCCTGTGAGGGAAGCCCATTTTCTCCATGTGCTCTTCACCATGTGGGTGGGAGCTGGGACCCCCCCAAACCTGCCCAGTTCAGCACAGTCTATGTTCACCTGCCAGGGTTACAGTCATCGCTCATCACAGGTCCGGTGCTGGTACCGATTGTTAGCACTGGGACAAATATACTCCTTGGCCTTGATATTTTGTAAGGGAGAGTGACTAAGGTGAGAAAAAATTGAGGAAGATTTTTTTTCCCTTAAGAATTTCTGTCACAGCTGCCCTTCATCCCCTGTAAACATGGGCCCTACCATCAAAATTCAAATCCACATCCAAACCTGCATATTCCCCAAATCTGGAGGTGTTTTGAGCTAGAATCCATCACTTTATTTCCCCTTTTTTTTTTTTTTTCAACTGAAACCTAATAAATGTACTCTATAAAAAATGAGTTCAGCCAACATCTGGAGGCAGATAAAAATCCTCCAAGCTACTGTTCCACAATCTTAGGGATCATTAGTACTGCAGAACTTCTATACAGAATATTTATCTTAAGCATGTAATAAAATGAAAGCTACTGTGCCAAATTCAGAACAACCTCTGATGAAAAGAAATGCCTCACATCAACATTAAGCTAGAGCTTTTCTAGCCAGCGAGAATCTTTATCCAAAGCACAGCAACTTGTAGTTACAAAAACCTAACACTAAACACTGGGGGGAAATTTATTATTTTAATTGTGAGACTCCATCTCTGGTTAGTTTAATGTGTATTTTCCTTTTTTTTTTTTCTTTTAATCACCCTCCCCCTCTCTCCTTGGGATGGTTTATCGCTTGTAAATTATTTGTCACATCGTTGTAATTCTATCCAGATCCTTAACTTTCTAATCATGCATCTTTTATGGGGTCTCTTTTAAAGAAGCACTATAATTACTTGCCAAGGGTCCCTGTAAATTTTATCAGGCTGTAAAATACTATACTTAAATTATTTGAAAAAAAATGGAAATATTCCCTCTGAAAGGCTACACAATCGATATTGCAAGGAGCAAGGCACCTTCTCTGGTTCTGCGTTTGTTCCTGATGTGCACCTCAGAAGCCTTCGAAACTCTTCCATTTCATTCAGCGTCACAGGAAAGTATTAATGGAGAAAATAGCTTTTGACTAAGCTGAAGAAATTGCTTACTGCATGTTTTAGCTGTTGGAAAACACAGTAAGAGAATGGCAAAGGATGGTCTCCCATTCTTCTTGTAGGAGGACCAGGGACTCAGCTATCAGCTTGTGAAGGAGATGCGCATTTAGGAGTAGAGCAGAAATGCAGAATAAACTGCAGAGGCAGAAATGAGTTGAACCTTTCTTATAGGAAAAGAACTTTATTTGGACTGAGAATTCTCTGTTTCTATACAGATTTTTAAACTGTCATCTTGTTCATTTCTTTAGTTTTATTAGTAGTAAATGTAGAAATACTAGTAACATTTCTACTACTACTATCTCTACTAGCAGTAAGCATTTGAGACTGATTTCTGCCAACCTTTATTACAGCATCTAGCAACTTCCATGATGCTATTTTCTAGAAAAAGTATGAGGAAATTAGGTACCTAATAGTGACCTAAAGTGGTTTCTGTAACAAGGTTTCCCATGCACTATTCAAAAAACCAGTCTGCAGTTAGTTTAAATCTGTATGTGTATAAGGTGTAAAATGAAGTATCGTACTCATCACCAGCGCTTCAATTAAATGCACATAGCAGCTAAGCTCTTGCACATTTCTGGTAAGTATGCGTTTCTTTAGATAGCTGAGCTGAAATACAAGGAAGTTAAATGATCTGGTCAAGGAGCACACTAAGCTGGAAGGAAAGTGAAATATGGATCTCACCTCAGCTCCTTGCTCTTAGGGAACACTATGGAACGTGCTTAAGAGGAAGGACGTATTACTCTGTACAATTCCTCTTATCCTAAAAGAAGCCCTGAGAGGATCCTAAGAGATCCTCTTATCCTATCTGTCCAGTGCTTTTTCCAGGTACTCTGCTGGGAATACTCACTATTTTTTCCCCCTAAATAGCACTGGCACTTTCACACGCTGCCACTTTAAGACATTGCTCTCAGCTCTGCCATCTCTGCACAGAGAACGCATTACCCTCACACGTTCAGGGGGTCGAAACATAAATATCTTTCATTCATGATTCAGGCCGATTCAGCCAATGATTTTTAATGATTGTTCATGAATGAGGCAGACCTTGATATTTATTTATGGTCATTGTTGACCATCAGAAACTGTTCAATAAATATCTCCTGTAAACCACATAGAGGTAAATATAAAACTGGCACAAACTACTATATGTTGTGGCTATTTTTAATAGCTGAGCACTGACAGAAGGCTGTGGTAAGAGTGGTAACCATGTTTAAACACAGATAGAGCCATGGGTGGTTGAATTATTCATTGCAAGGCAGGGGTTCAACTACAGTAACCTTGCTAGCTGTAGGTAGATTTCCCACAAAAAGATCGGTGTTTGCTTCATATCCATCTCCGTACTGGTACAGCCAAATAAAGAAACTAACAACAGGTAGCCCAAAAAGCATAAAATACATCCGCTTGCCATTAACCAGACATGCTGCAGATGTTTGAAAGTCAGTACAAAACTGATTTCCATGGACTGACATCTGGTCCTATAAGGGTCCCCTTG
Organism: Tetrax tetrax; assembly: GCA_009806455.1. Taxonomy (NCBI): domain Eukaryota; kingdom Metazoa; phylum Chordata; class Aves; order Otidiformes; family Otididae; genus Tetrax; species Tetrax tetrax. The sequence continues at coordinate 238,422 of WHYT01015521.1, read as the reverse complement.
TTGTTTTGGCTCAGGAGACAGGTGCAAGCCAGCTGCCCAGACCTTTCAGCAGTTTACCTTGCTACTTACACCCCTGCTCGTGTCTGGAGGGACACAACCACCTCACTCACTTTGGAACTCAAGTGCCAGGGTTTCAGTCCTCCTTCAGAGCCAGCCCTCCAGGTAGGGATTGTGCCACAGGCTCAGCCGAAATGGGTTCAATCCTGGAGACTGAAAAAAAGAAGAGGAAAACCTCCAACCGACAGCATACACAGAGCTATTCCGCATCCCAAGGGACAGGGAATGAAATGTGCAAATAGTTGCTTTGTGGAGTCTGTGAAGCTGTCCCCGCCTGCAACCAGCGTTGCCCAGTTCTCCAGTTAACGCAAGCCACTTCACAACCACTTCACCATTGCTCTTCTATTCCCCATCCAAAACAGCCACTTCCCTTTCATTCTGCCCAATCGGGGCAGCATTTACACCCCAGCCTGCGTTTACGCTCCCCTCCTTGTCTGGATTTCCTGCCTTCACCTGGAGAGCCGGGGATCCCCCCTCTCTCTCGCACCGCTTGCCCACCCGCAGGGATGCAGATGCAACCTGGCAGCTCTGAGCCCAGCTCCTGTTGGGACCGGCAGGAGCAAATCCTGCCGGGACGCATCAGCCAGAGTGCCGGAGGGCAGGCAGCAGCTGGAAAGCAAACAGGCTCCCAGCTCTGGGGGTACAAGCTGTCCCATGGGCTGGCCGACAGCTACAAATCAGCTCCACAAAACGGGATGGAAAGGAGACACTTTGTGCATGTCAACTTTGCAGCCAGGGACTTGGGGACTTGCTCCTTTCTCCTGGCATGCAGATGGTATCCCTCACAACCACCATTTTCTGTAGCAAGAGTAACAGGGAAAAGGAATTAGCCAAAGGAGCAGAAATAAACAGTTTTTCTCTTTGGTGCGAGTTTTTTTTTTTCTGATTTATCACTTATGCATTTTGACAAGTACTTTGTAAGTGGTTAAAAACTATTAATTTCTGGAGAGTTTAATAATCAATATCTGCAATAGTGATAAAAGACAATAAAATAAAGCATGTCCTCAAATGTTATTGCTTTAGGCACACAAAATGGAGTCTTATAAGCTATAGATTAATAAAAAAGCTATAACCTTTTTCCTCTTCCTTTTTGTCTTCCATCCATGACTATAAAAGTATCTTAGCTTCTGGTCTGAAAAGAATTGTACCCCACAGTATCTCTCTTCTTTACTAGAAGATCTACTCTAGAGAATAAATATCTTATTTTATCCAATATAGTAATTAAAAAAACCCAATAAAATCAAATAAAGCAACTTGTACCAGACTGGACACCAGAAGGCTTGCTTAACAATGATGACCTAACGCCCTGTGTTTTGAAGATGACAGGGCCAGGAACAAAGCCACCTGTGTGACACCTCAGCACTTACGTACGGCGTTCCGAGACCCACAGAGCGCACAGGCTGAGCACGCCGGATTATTACACATAATCACAAAATGCTAATTGGTTACTAAGGCAAGCTGTATCAGATGAAGTGTAAAACAAACCAGAAGCTGTTTCTCCAAGGCTTTTAAAGTTAAAAGCATGGCTAAGCTTGGGTAGTTGGAACCAATAACACTCAGATATTCCCTTTGATCCCATACTCCTGCATGTCCGTTACAAAACCATTAATATCGTGTGAAGGTCGGGGGGAAGGTGGAGGCTCTCTGAGGATCGGCCAAATGCTACCTTTGCGTCTCTCTCAGCTGCTCTTTCCAGTATTTACCGTCATCAGTGATTCTGATACCATGAACAAGGACAGCTCACACAAACTTAAGGCAGTGAGGGGAAAGAGAGCTAAGAGAGGTTTGCTAGGGAGGATGCTGTCCTGGGTCTATGGCCGGCTGCCTGGCCACGGCTTTCCTGTAATGCTGAAGGTTTAAGTACTGTGTTTGTCTCAGGCAGCTTCCCTCCACGTAGTGTTAAAGAGAAGCATTAAATCAACAGACATTCGTACACGTTGACTTGGAATTCAGTGAACGCAAAATTAGTTTCATCTCTGGGCTGTTCGGAAGTTACTAGGACCACAAGGCACGAGTCCAACGGCAATGAAGTTTGCCACCACTTGTTCTTGCTCCCTTGGATTAGGTGGGAACTTTCTCCATTTATTTGGGATGGAGAGTAGTGTACAAGTGTGCAGGTTGGTCCTTTGATATCTATCAGATTCCAAAGGTTAAGAAAATATCAGCAATGTTTTGCCAGTGATTTCCGTAAAGAGGCTGTCACAGGGATTATTTGCCACCACAGGTGTGGAGGAGGCAATAGCCCAGAGATGCTGTGCAATAAGTCCATAATTAAAATTCTTAGACAGCAAAAAAATCTGAAAAATTGTTGAAAACGTGGGACTGTGGACAAAATGTCTAATGCTGGAGTTTTGATTTTTTTTTTCTTTTTTTTTTTACCGGATCCTAAAATCAACGAGCTGAGACAATTAATGAACAGAAGTGTATCTACCTGATGTGCATGAGATCACTGAGTCCTTCTGCTTCTGCCATTGAAAACAGTGTTTGTGCCATGGAGAGGCTGCAAGCTCTGTTCCAGCTTCCATGGTGTCAGCACTGCATTTTTTAGGACAAGGAAACTGCTATCTGGAGACCATGCTGTGTAGAGGAAAGTGGCAGAGATGGTTGAAATCCCACCAAGAGACTCGCAGTGGCCTGTTCCATATTCTCAGGGCAAACTCGACCTCAGGAGTGAGGAGCTAAAGCTCAGGTGCCTCACGCAGCCGGCAGCAGGTCGTGGTTGTACTGGTGGCACAGGAACACTGAGGGCACTCTGCTCCCAAGCAGTCTGAGCTTTCAGATCCATCGGGATGGCCCGGTTCCCCAAGGAGCAGCATCTTTCTGATGAAAACAGACCTCCAGTGCTGAGGAAGAGCAGAGTTGAGAGTTTGCTGTTGCCATAGCAGGGAAAAGGGAATCTATGGAAACCCCTGAAAGGGTATTGCTCTATATAGTTGCAAAACAGCACAGCCAAAGACAGTACCAGGGCACTTACAAGGTGTGCTGTGAAGCTGGGATCATTTCAATCCATTTAGCAAAGTGCTTCCAGTCCTCGTTTCAGAGCAGGTAAGAGGAAAATACAGTAAATATTGAACAAACAAAGTTAATCTGTATCCACAGCACTTCACCCAAGAAAAAGCTAAACCCATCTGACTGTTGCCTGCTCTCAGTTTATTTTTTTCCTCTCAGGTGGAATACCTTTTTTTGTTTGTTTGTCTAAAAGACTGCTGCTGTGTGACGCTTAGCTGTGCTCATTCCCCTCCATATACGGACTCAGTAACCCATAAGACAGAGGTGAAAATCATGGGGTAGTCAGTACCCTATGGCAATGGCAGATATTTGGGTAACATGATATATATCCGTGAGTAATCACACACTTTCCTGCTCAGTTAGGTTGAAAAACTGTCCTTGAAAATTGCTTACTTTCCCACTAAAATATGCAGGATTTGTACTCTAAGAGACAAAGGAGAAGTCCAATGAATCACTGAAATCAGGAAAAAAAAAAGTAAGATTCTTTGAATTTGTCCTTTCGTGAAAAGAATTTCAGGACTCAGATCTTAAAATTTTGCTTGATGATATGGTATTGCATTATGCTATGTTCTTGGTTGCTTGGTAGCAACATTATGCTATGTTCTTGGTAGCTTATAGCTAAGTTTGTTCTTGCAATCTGCAAGCAGGGCAACCAGGGATGAACTTCACTTTCAAAGCTAATATATTTATCAATCTGTTTTTGTCCTCTACCACTTACATCATCATAGAAGTCAAAAGCATTATAAAATGCCTGACCAGAAATGTTCTGTTGAATACATCATGAAGAGACCCCAATTTCTTGCAAAGACTGCAAATCCTTTGTTCTACAGCGAAAGTGCTCATTGCTCATTTTCCATCGAACTCAGGCATTTTGGGGCAAGATCGTCTTTCATGTTCTCTTTTCTGGGGAAATCCTCACTGGATATAAATAGCTACAGCATTCAAATAACTTCCAGTAGTCTTAGTGAAGGTATGACTCTAGTATAGAAACTTAACTGGTTTTGCAAGTTTTGTTGAGACAATTGGAAGCTGCCTGCTGCTGTGCTTGCTAGAGATGCTTCTCATCCATTGCTAGACACAAGGACTTCTGACATCATGGAAGAATTATTGTGTTTCAAGGCCAACAGGGGTAATTTTGATCTCTGACTCTGGATTCTTGCATTTTAATCTTCTTAAGGCCATGGTCCAGGTGGGCTAGCCTGTTGAAAGCAGGACAATGTGATTGAGAGCATGTGGAGAAGTGATTGCTGAGCATCAGCTAACCTCAGCTAGAGTCTTCAGTATATTTGCAGAGCAAATCTTGAACTTGACCTTCTTAATCAAGCAGGAAGGTGTTTTAAAAGTGCTTTACCACCATGCTTGCTCCTGTGTACGTGACAAAGCTTTGCACAGTTCACAGAGAGCGGCTTTTATTTTTTTGGGGGTGATGTTTTACTTTATCCCAAAATCAAGTATGAGTGGAGGCAGCAGAAGACCTGTCTTGGTCCACAATGAAGGTAGAATAGCTATAAGCTCCTCCTGAGGCAACTCGCAGGAACTCAAGCAGGATTATAGAAGGGCAGCTGGATGTTAGGTGAGCCCTACAGAGATCTGACAGGGTGAGTAAGCTCAGAGTAGAAGGCCTGAAGAAGAGGGAGGCCATTCCTTCAACTCAGGCAGAGGTAAGGAGAAAAGGCTTTGGAAGCTGCAGTCCAGGTTGGACAGGGGCTTTGTTCAGATGTTGTACCTAGGTTTACGTTTGCAGACTACTGCCTGTGCTATGTTTCTATTTAAAGAATACAAGAGCTCAGAGTAGACTATGGGTGTCTGAAGTACCCCTTCTGGAAGAGCCACTCTCAGTAAAGGGAAAGAAGCAGTAAATATCACCAGTGACAGGGTGTTTGAAATGGGCATGATCCTTGGCTGTTCCGCACAGCTCATAAAAGAAACTTTCAAGGGCATGTTGACCATTGTGTAGCCCTACCCAAACCAGGTCAGCTTGTATGCACCTCTTATTTGCCTTGTCTAGATTCCTCTTACATTGCATTGGCACAAGCAGAGGAAAGCTTTGAATGGGAATCAAGTACATCTGCAACACTCTGATCAATGATTGTCTGCCTTAGAGTCTGAAGGGAGGAAACACTCCTGACTCTATCTGAAAGACAATAGGACCTTGGCTTTTAGCTCACCTACAGTTGAGGTGGTCACTAGTGGGAATTTCTACATGAGTATCATATGACCAGAGAAAATACTACGCTGTCAGTAAACCTGTTATTCTGGACAATCAGTGTCTCCAGACCAACTTTAATAAAAGATATTTCATAATTATCAGAAAGTAGAATGGAGCTGTACTAAGGCTGGCTATACAGAGTTCCATTTTCTGTCAGCTGGAATATTGAGCATCTATTTAGATCAAGAAAGAGAAAATGCAAAACTTATGCTTTTTTTTTGCAAATGTTGCTGAATCCAACGAAAGCTTCTACACCTATTTCAGCTTTGTGTGTGAAATACATTACAGGATATCAGACAAAATCTCAAAATTTTATGAATACTATTTGGTATTTCATGTGATCTAGAGGGACTTCAGGGGCAGCTCACCCTTTCAAGAACATCCAGACTCTTGAGTAGCATCAAGATAAGAAATGACCTTTCTGTTTTGTTAGGATGAATTTCTCAAGCTGGTCAAAAATGAAGATGCTATGCCAGATCCGAGGGAAGTCTCTCTCTCTTCTCTCTCCATTTCTCCAGAGGAAAGGAGATTTGAAAATTGCACTTGGAAAACATTCAGTCAAGCACACCGTCAGCTGTGCTCGCACACCATTTGGATCAGATTTTTAGAACCGTGCCAGAATGCACCTTATGCAAAATTAGTAAAAACAATAATACCAGAGTAGAGGAATAACACAGCAAACCATGCAGACCCATAAGGCACAACCAACCATTAGGTGAAAGGCCAACATCATTTAGCAACTCACAAGTTCATAAATGGTAGATTTACAGAAATTTAATCCCCTTCTACTCATCAGGGGATTTCACTACAGAGCAGAAATAGCTAATTGGGAATAAGAGCAATATGTATTTCAAAAATGAAACATACTTCAGAAAACTCCTTTGAATCCTTCAAAAAGTAAAAGCACTAATTAAAAAAAGATGTTTCTCTAAGAAACAGCCACAGGTTTACAGGGTGGGAATTGGCTAACTTATTAGAGTCTGTTCTGTGTGTCTGGCCACTGGTTGGCAAATACAAACCTTTACACTATAAAAACTGTTTCAGTAACACTTTGAAATACTTGCCCAATCATGTTTAGTTCACTTGGGATTCATTATAACACCATTAGATGGGATTATATCATTTGGTTTAATGTCAATTGCATTTCCATATTGTGTCCAGTGGTTTTACGATGTGGACAAATACTCCACCAAGGACTAGGCTGAGGCCATCATATTTAAGTTCTTTTCCTGAGTCACAGTTGGCAGAAATCTTCGTCTCAAGACATCCAGGCTGCAAAACCCTCCTTGGAAGCAAAGGGGAGACCAAACACAGTTTTACGCTATTCAGAGGATTGCTCCAGAAGTGCTTTGTGTTCTGGAATTTGCTGAACCTACCTAAGCGCTCGAGTCAAACACAAAATGCATTGCCTATCTGTCCAACTAGAAAGACCACAGTGAACTGCAGCTCTGAAATCATCTTCTGGTTTACAGTGTCCAGCCAGAGTGGGAGCATGAGCATCAAGACGGACAGCTTAGCCTCCTCACATTGGAAGAGCAACACTGACATCCATCTAAACTACCTGGAAAGCTAGTAACGAGCTGAAGCCCTCACACTCAAATGTTTGATCATATCTGCTTTAATATCCAAAACATTAAGAGCTTCCAACAGTAATAAGGCTGTAGAGAAGTGAAATCATCATCAGTGGCAATGAGAAGGATTTCTGATTTCTTGTCACAAAAGATTAAAATCCTTTTGTACTACGGTCCTTATCACTGTTTCAGGACAATAAGTAAATAACTCATTTTCTTATAAGGGGAGCAATGAAAGCTCGGAGGTATTGGGTTGCATAATGCATTTTCAACAAGAGTTTTGTTTCTGTCACCTTTAATAGATATTGAACATATGTGCTAATGGCCTAGGTAACAGGAATGCAGGTTTCTCTTTATGGCAAAAAGTGTTTCTTCCTAATGAACTCAGGGACACGCTAGAGAAGGTGGATTCTGCTATCTAAAGCTGCCTGGGAAGCACACAGAAAAGCATAGAAAACATCTAAGAAAAAAAAAAAAAGAACAATAAAAGTATCAGGGCTTCATATTATTATTAATAATATAATCATTTTAGTAATAATAATAATTATGTGTAATGGGATTGTACAGACAAAGCATCAGCTCTAAAATACATGTGGTGAAAGATCTGCTTTATTTTTCCTGCAAAAGACTGCATGTTAATGAAGCGTTTGTTCCTGATCATAAAAAAATATTCATCATTAGAAAGTCAGGTATTAAAAAAAGTTAGATCTGGTCCAGAGTTGGTTTGGTTGTAAAAACGACCATGATGCTCTGATTTCAACGTGTGTGCCTGTGTGTCTTTTGGGAACCCTCTGCTCCCTATCTCTTATAGCCCTCACAGAGGTGCAGCATGTGAGCAGGGAGCCTGAGGTTCCTGATACCGCTCACCCCAGGGTGAGAACAGGAGATGATCCCCTGCAATGGAAACTTTCCCGTGGAGTCTTTTCGCAAACCTTGGAGAAATGTGATGTCTTCGAGGCCTCTTCCCCTCTATCATATTTGACCGAACACAGCTACTGGCTCAAAAGCAAAGAGAATAAAGCGTAATAGTTGGCTACAAGCTCTCGATCTTTTGCAACCTCCGTAGAAGACTTTTTTCCAGAAAGACATAAACTGATTTTCCACAAGACACAGACCAGGAGAGAGGAAGGTGTTCAGAACAGTTATACCTCTGTTGGACGTGCAATGAGCTTTGCAGATAATGCTCTGCCCATGTTGTCCCTGGTGTTAACTGGACAGCCTAAGGAAGCTGTGAAGCGGGTTCCTCTCAGCTGGAACCTGGCCTGTAGTGCTGCTTCTAGTGGAGAGTCTCAGCATGTCTGTAGGGAAGCTCAAGCCTCTTTCTAGGCACCAACCAACATTTGGCCTGGGGAGAGCAAATGAGTCACATCTGCACAGCTCCTTGGCAAACAAAAGCCCTGTAAAACTCTGCTCTCTTTTAGTTAGGAGTTTCTCACAGGGAAGATATATTTTCATGGGAATTTACAATTTTTTGCCCTCAAGAGAAACTTCACCGTTTCCCTTAATCAAAAGTGGTGTCATTTTTACCACTAAACATCTCACTTCTTCCCATCTGGCCAAAAACACTCCAGTGAGACATGGGCTTGGAAGGACTTGCAAGCCTTGGAGGGCCAGATCCAGCGGACTAGGCTGACTCAGTTCCTTTATAGCTCTAGGCGGTGGGCTTGCCTATAAACGCATATCCCTGTGTGGATGTAACCCCGGCATGTGCAGTTCCTGGCAGAGGCAGAGCCGAAGCCAAGACAAAGAGAAGATTTAAACCGCATTCTCTCTGGAATAGTTAAGTGGGACTGAAGTGTAGACTTCAGCGGTGCTTGAGCAATGGTGAGGACAGGTCTGGTTTTGGCAGGTGCAAAGTCATATGCTGTCCTGTGGCCTGACTACTGGAAGTGATGGCTTTGCTGGGGAAAGACCTTGACTGACCACATGGGTAGTGTGGAAGAGCTGTGCACGCTGTCCATGCTTCATTTCCGAGCTCTGCTGGGTGGCTGTGCACCAAGTTAGCACCAGATTGCAATGAGATGGTCTGTTTTATTTGGGACTTTGGTCCTCCCAAAGTCAACTCTCCACATCTCAAGAACATATGTCTGTGATGACACAGGCTGTGTAACCTGTGTAACCACATAACCTCATGGACAACTGCATGGGGAAGCCGTTATTTGGTCTACTTAAGACATGTTTTACCTGTAGGTCTGGTGATCATGAGAAGCTACAGAGAGCTTTCAAGAAGAGCTAGCTGAAATTTACCATTAGATATATTTTTTCCATCATTAGAATGGAAGGGAACCTCAAGGGAAAATGTCAAGTTTTTAATTACTTCCAAAGAAATAAAACCCTGGCAATTGAAAGTGTTCAGTTCGCGGTAGCCAACAAGGGAAACATTTATCTAAATGGAAGTCTGCAGTCTGCCATGCAGATATTCCCTGCAATGTTCAACAGGATAGCTTCTTCAGTTGCTGAAAACTGTGGAAAAAAAATGAATGGATTTTTCTTCTTGCAATAAAAAATGTTTTTAGTTTGTGCACACTCAACAGTTTTGCAATGGGGGAATATTTTCTTTACCCCTTTTGTGTCCAGCACTACAGTAGTAAAATATAGGCTTTCTATTTCCCTCTGTGGTGTTTTGCTTATGTTCCTCTCCCGTCCCATTAGGATTTCAGCTGCAATTCCCAATTCTGAATTCACGTAAGACAGATTTGGGGCCTAGCAAGATCTTTTTAGTCCAAAGTAGGTTACCAGCAAGCATGCCAATGGGAGGCTTATCACTGGAAATGAGGTTTTGTTGTGCTCTTATCCGTTCTACCCTGTGGGAGCATGAGAAGTTTGCATAAGGCAACTATATTTGTGGGACAAAGCATTGCTCCCTCACAGGAGGTTTGGTAGGTGAGGCTCTTTTGTAACACCCAGCCTTGCAACACGGGTATCAGCATCGGCTGCCCTCTGCCACAGAGCAGAGGTGGTGGCTGAGGGCAAGAAATGCAGGGCAATAAGTGCTTAGCCTGCTTGCTCTGATAACCTGGAAGAACCTGGTAGTCCTTCAAAGCCAAAAATTATCAAAGGCAGAGACCCAGCCCATGAGCCTATCAATCTGAAGTGATAGGAAAGGAGACAAGAAAATGAGACCTGATGACTTAGAGCCTGTTGAATTTATACAGTGTCTCATGTTTTCTAGCCCCATTCAAGTTCTTCAGGAAGGTTCCTTTTATTTGGTTAGAAAATATCCAGAAGATGGCTGACGGTTTCTGTTTCAGAGGGCTTCTGAGACATAAATTCCAGCAGGTTGTGTGAGAGGTGTGTCATCTATTTTGTTTGTTGACATGCTTTTTTTCCCTGAGGATAAAACCCAGTAATAATTAATGCTGCCGTTTAACATGTTCCTTCCGAAGAACAAATCTACCCTTCTTCCACTGCCTTCCCTGCCTTGTGGTGTTTCTAAGAAGAAGAAGTGCTGAATGAAAACAGAAAGGTGCATTGTCCAAAACCACATTCAGAGTGGCCATGTATGTTTCTGCTTGGTTTAAAAATATCTCTGCACTTCTAGACATGTTCAGATCTTGTCTTTTTGAGAAAAGGTCTCCAGTTGAGTGTTGGCACTCATGAAGGCGAGCTGGATGGCAATGCGCACTACTTGACATGTGAAACAGTCAAGCTGAAAAGGAGGAGGAAGACAAGTTGTCATGGACAGAGAGATATCTGCATGCTGGTGCTGATGTCATTGCATTTAAAAGCAAAGGAATGGGTGAGCACAGAGTAGGTGGCATATTTAATGTAGGGACCATGTGTTTTTGTTTCTCTTTCAACAGTGTCTTCAGGAGAGAGAACTTCCACAATATGGAGCTGAGGCCCAAGAAATGTCAGAGTTTAATTTGGTCTTTGGTAGTCAATCAGTGCATGCCCTCAGGCAGGTGACTTATCTTCCCTCTATCTAAACATCTACATCAGTAAAACAGAGGTGAAAGTACTTTCCACAAGTGTCAGTGAGTTTAGCATAACTCATTAATGTCTGCTTGGAGCTTTTAAATCCTGTAGTGGAGTATCCTCTGTAGGAACCAGTGGTTAATGCACTCTAGGGGTGATGGGCAGGAGAAACCAAAGCCCAGCACCCTCACTGTGTGGTCTTTGATTGACAGCTTGCGATACAGTTGTAGGCAGACGGCTGGTGGGTAAGCACGGTGCCAAGTAAGGGTCCCCATCAGTGTGATTAGAGGATGTTCCCACTGGATAAGACTGACTGGGAAGGTGCCAACAATGTCTCGCTGAGAAACAACCAACCAACGTATCAGCCCTGATCACTGCATTCAGCTAATGAAAATGTATGTAATTGATATTTTATAACTATATGGAGAAAGGATTTTTTTTAGGGCTTTAATGGTATCGATTGACGGAAGAAAGCCAGATAGATGTCTCTAAACTGCAGGCTATAGGGCTAAAGTGCCTTTGAGTCATGAAACATATACCTGTTTAAAATTCACTTCAAATTTTCATATAATTTGCAGCTTTTAATGGCATTTTTGGACCCTGGAAATTAATCATGTAGCCTCTTGAGTCAACTGGTTTTTTTTTCATTTCTGATCAATTATTGTTGTCAATCCACTTCCCCTATATTCGGCATACTGCCTTGTACCAGGGTCTGAAAGAGAATAATTGCCATCAGGCCATGGGATATGCTTTGGTGTGTTCTCCTTGCAGGTTGTCTCTGATACAGAACTCTAGTCCTCATTCTTTTCAGAGGTTCATCACCGTTCATTTCATGTGAAGTTGCTTGGAGTAGTCCAGTGGAGGGAATACTGCTTCAAAATATATGCAGATATTATTGCTTGCTATTTCCATGAGCCTCAGAAGGCAAAGATTGTCTTTTGCTTTGCGCTAGTACAGCCCCTCAAAAAGAAAGTCAGGGTCTTGATCGTTACTTAGACTCCTCATGGTGCCAAAATACATGAAGTCATTTGGGTGTGGTTCATATCCAACTGTGATTACACAGGCTGCTTTTTTTTGTCCACGGCATCACGCTGGGTAAAGCAACAAGTAGAAAGAAGAGTTAATTTTTTATCTATAAAATAGGAAGATTAAAGAGCAGGCTTCTACTGCAGAGAAAAAAAGGAGAACCTGGGCTCCCCATGCAGGCAACTCTAACATGCAACCCAAATCTAGATGAGACTGGGTGAAAAGGGGGGAAATAAAATGAGCTTAGTGCAGCCGAGGCATGGGCTGGGAAGCCAGGAAGAAGGTTGCTTTAAAAAAAGGTTACTGTTGACTTTATTGGGATTTAAATAACCCAACAGTGCTGGCTTAGACTTAAGCAACCAGATTGGGTTTGGTCATTGTAAACAATATTCTCTTTCTGTTGTGAGAAGGGCAAGTGGACTGAGCAGCGGACACTGGAGGTCCTGTTTGCAGCCTAGGCAGCACATGAAGCTGTGAGTTGGTTTGTGTCGTTTTCTTCTTTTTTTCTCTTGAGGGTTTTATTTGTTGCTCATCTTGAGGTATTTTAAAGGTGATCTCAATGTCCTTCCCTTTTTCTCTTTTTCACTCTCACTCATTGGAGCAAAACATGAAAGATTCACAGGCAAAGCATAAAACCAAAATAAGAAAATAAAAAGAGTAAAAGACAACAAGTAAAAGGAAGAGAAGTTGACATTTTCTGATCTACATCTCCATGCACCCACGCACAGGGAAGTGTCTTGCACATACACATGGAAGGGACTTAACTGTGAACGCAATGTGAGATTTCATTTTCAATTCTTACAAAATGAAATGGTTACATCGAGAGAGAAAAGGAACGGGCTGGGCGTGAGAGGAAAGTGCAGAGTCATTCTTTCTCTTCTTGTGGTCAATGTGTCATACCTTGGATGTAGCTGTGATTGGGACACTTTGCTGCATAAAGAAAAGGAAGAAAATCTTGGGGTTTTGAGTGCTATTGGTAAAATTGTACTGTCAATAGATGCTAGACTGCCATGTAGATACCAGGTCTTAGAGGGTTGCCCCTAAAAATATAACGGTTAAAGTGTTACTATTGTCTTCTCTCCCACCACTTCTGTTTCCAGTTTCTCTAATTTTTGTTCTACTTACTTCATTTGTAAGACCTGGCTTAGACAATTCAACGTTACAAAATAGCATTTATGGAGATTGAAAGTTGTGGTAATTAATCATCTTTGGGCAAAATTCTAGCCCAATGAAGTCAGTAGCCAGACTCCTGCAGCTTCAAGGTTTCAGCTCATGGCATCTTAGTGCCATGAATTGTTTGCTCTCTGGATGTCTTTTGAAACTTTGAGTACATTAAGGAAAAATACTGGTTTTGTGTGTTTGGTCATTAGGAAGGAATTAACAATGGCTGCAAGTTTAAAAAGTTATACAAAGAGTTACAGGGTTTGGTATTGCATTTGTGTCTGTAGATCTCAAGCCCAAATCAGTTTTTAAAAGTTTTTGTAACTGCCCTGCAAAAAGTCAGGGATCTAGAAATGGAGCCATGCTCTTTCTGGCTAGTAGGAGTCACAATTTAGCTCATGAGTGTCCATGAGAAACACACCAGAGTTTCATGCTTTTGCAGGACCAGCCATAAAAAAGCTCTCCTATACTTATGGAGTCTTAGCTGCAGCTCACTGAAATCAGTAGAAAACTTCCCTGTTGATGTCAATGAGATTTTGGCTCAGATCCACAAAAATCTGATTCTCTTGTTTGAACTGGTATGACTCTATTATGCAATATTTAAGTGTTAGTAACACTAGATCAGAATACACCACAGATAAATTGCAAGCCTGCTTATTTAATCCATGTAATAGAAGAGGATTAATAATATTTTTTCCCCCAAATAATTTACTAAAGCAAAATCTAAGGGATTCTTTAAACCCCCAGGACCTCTAGTAACTGGGCTGCTTACAGTAATCCCTCTCTACCCTTAGAAAGTCAGCCTCAAATACAATTTATAAGCACTTATTTCTTCCCCCTATACATTCTTCTTGAGTTTGTTGCACTGCCAGATGCAGACAGAAAGCGAATAATCTTTGGGGAATATGCAGATGTCTTATTCAGACTCTGAAAAATCTTGGTCATTATGTTTATCAACAGCAACTTTCTCAGCAATCAGGTTTGGGTTTTGGTTTTTTTTGCCTAAGTAGTCAAGATGGCACCATAGGTGATGATAATACTGACAATTAAGAAGCAGCTGCATTGCTAAATGCTATTGTTAACCAAAGTTAACACTTGCAGTGCCTCTGCATTTCTCACAACAGTGAAGAAGGGGTTTGCCAATCTTTAGCAGACAGGAGGAGGAAAGCACCCATGAGGACTTCTGTGACTTGCCATGTCACACAGGTCAGTAGCAAGAGTCATAAAAACATCCAGTCATGGATATTTTTTTCTCAGACAACTACGGATTTTTTAATGAGAAATTTTCCCTCTCATATCAGTGACAATGTTGATTTTCTGGAGATCAAGGGGAAACTCCAACTTGCTTCTGGGCGTGCAATAAATCATTCAATATCACTTTTAAGAATTGATCACCCATGAGGGGCCATGATCTCCTCACGGGCTTGGAGAAAGGAACAGTTGATTCGAGGCAAAAGCACTCCTCAAATATGTTGTATAACTTTTTGTATTCATTAAGATGCTTCAGATACAGAACAGTCCTCTTTGTTCAATATTTATCTTTTCATCTGCCCTGACCTGAGAACTGCAAGCACTTTCAGAAACTAATTGAAAGCTTGCTTTTTTCATTTTAGCCTTCAGGTCTAAAACTTTGCTTCTGGTAATGGTACTGCATACAGCTTTTTTCCTGTCTGCAATAGCTCAGAAAGCTTTTCCAGCCACAACTGAGAATTTGTTATTGATCATCATTGTCTTACTGCAAGAATTCTCCACTTAGATGTTTTTTGTTTTCTTATTGAATGACAACAGGAACCCCCAACCCAAGAAAGGGATTATTTCTCTCATGTTTCCATTGAAAAAGGGTCCCTCAATGACAATGTGCCCTACACAGGATTCCCATATTGTCTGTCCTAGATGGACTAGATGACCTTTAAGGGTCTCTTCCAACCCAAACCATTCTATGATTCTATGATTCTTTTGGTTTTTATTCCATCCTTCTTCACCCAAGTCCACTACCTGCCAAGAGGAGTTGAGGTTTGAGCAAGGATATGTCAGAGACCTACACTCAGACTCTGAGCTGTATGAGTTGCTCACTGAGCTTTTGGGAAATATGTGTGCCTGAACTGACATATCTGTAAACTGGCAAAAAATAATGATATTATTTTGTTATTAATATGGTCCATATTTTTTTTTGGAGCAGAGGCTGTTTCTAATAAGATTTATATATATAGTACTTTGTACAGTAGTGTCCATATGTGCTGACAGAAGAAAAGGCTTAGGAGGGGCTTATTAATTAAAAAAAAAAGAAAAAAAATACTTGCAAATTAACATAGTTATTTTAAATAAAGCTTGAAAAGCCGTAAGGTGAGTAAGCTGGAAGACTGAGACATTGAGGAAATAGTAGAATATATAGAGAGATGCATAATTGTCTATTTTTGATAATTTCTAAAGATGGGAATTCATGAAGGAACTGATAAATACTGATTTCTCAGTAGGTCCTTGTCAACACTTCCTTGCAATACAAGGTACTTAACTAGCCCTGTACCATTCCCTTATTAGCACAGACCTCTACTTTACCACAGCTGTTCCCATAACATTTTTGTTTCAAAGGACAGAGCAGGAAAAGCAACAAAACATTTAGGAGCTGAGACAACAGTTTGTCTCCCAAAGCAAGGAATAAAAAACTCAGCCAAGCATGAAGTCTAGATAAAGACACCTTATTTCCAAAGAAGAGATTAATCCCCCTACTTTGCATGAGGTGAGAGATGGAGCAGTGGTTGTTCTGAGACTGGCCTTGATTCGCTGGTGATACTGGTGATATTAATAAAGTTATTTCAAAATGTTTACCAATGTATCCAGCATCAACTGTGACATTAGGTCGAAAATTCAAGGGTTAAATTGCTCTGAAATCAGAATATGTGTTCAAAAATTTGGAAAGAAACAAAAATAAATGTTTTGGTGCTGTTGACCCTTTCATGTTACATTCTTGAATTCTTCTCCACAAGCCCAAGGGTGACACACACTTTTTTTTTCTGGGGTCTTTGCAAAAATCAGCAGGGTGGCAGTAATGCAGCTCAGAGAAATGTGCTGCTTGTAGTAAAACCTGACGATACCTTAGATCCATGCTCCAAAACGATACTGGGAGCTTCAGAAAGCCTTCGCCCTTAATGCTCTGTCTCTTACTTGGTTCCAGCCTAAGGATTTAAAGCTACGGTATTTCATGCAAATACTTTATTCATTTCAGTCCAGAAAACGTTGAGATTTTTTTTTTATCCTTAATTAATCCAAATCTCTACATGTCTTAATATAATGAAAGACTAAAAATAACGACCTAAACACTCTCACTCTGCCCCAGGCACTTTTTAAAAAAATCTTTTTTTTTCAAGGGGGTTAATTTTAGACTTGGCATCTTTGCCCCATGAACTTCCCACATGTGGTTAAAGCTACAAGCCAGGTCCTGCCACCAGCCATATTTACCAGAAACAGCAACAGAAATTTCCAGCAGAACAGTAAAGGGGCTGCAGTTCCTGTTGTTCTGCCAGTATATTTAATCTAAAAATATTATTCATCTTGCCAACCGCTCTAATGCAATTGGGGAATGGCAGAGCTGGGAAGTCAGAAGAAAAGCTCTTTGTTAAAAAATTTCAGCTCAGAAGTCACTCTAGTTTCTCCTATATTGTCTGTCGCTTTTTTTTTTTTCTGTATGTCCTTCTTTCCTGTTTACCCTATCTGCTTCTCAGACTTTTCTCAGTTGTCTTCACTATCGTTCCCTAAAATACTGATCATTTAAGATGTCTGTGCTTTGCTTTTAAAACAACTTTTAAAAACCCTGTGCAAAGAGAGATGATGTAAAAAATCTATCCAGCTGAAGGATCAAAATCCTTCCTCGTGTAACTACCTGGATTTACATCATGGGAGTAACCTGGAAATAGTTACGGGGAGCAGGGCACACAGGCTGGGCTTTGCTGAGCCAACCGCAGCCCTAATCTTTGGCTTTCCCTCGTTTCGTTGACTCTGCCGTTTCTTTTCTTTGTAGTTTTCTGTTGCTGAAGCAGAAGCTGGAAGATGATCAGAGAGGAAAGCAGAAACACTGAGGTCAAGTGTCCTTGAAGTCTGTTTGTGACTAATACGTTAATGAGCTTATTTGGGGAAAATCCAAAACCAACTTGTTCTGCACCTGAGCACGATCATGCTAGAGCAGAGAACTCGCGGCGTTCAAACCAGCCCAATCCTAGCAGCAGGGAAGAAAAAAGAAAAAAAAAAAAAACAAACCGAACACTTGTAGGTTTTTTTAATAAATAGTAATAAAAAAGAAGTTTGACTTCACTTTGATGACCTGAAAGCCTCTTACTTACGACAGCACTAACCCTTTCCGAGAGGTGCCATGCACCCGGCTGGATGCATCCCATGGGATGACTCAGCCACCGAGGCTGGCGTGACCTTGCTGGGAAGGGAGGGGAGGGCATTGGTGGGTTGGGATTAGGGCACCTGCATGAGCGAGGCCTTCTGAAGGTGGTCACGGGGGTGCTCTGGGCTTTCAGGTTAGTTCACCATGCTCCGTTTGTCCCAGGTGAGTGTTTCGGTGAAGCTTCGTGCTACTTTGGCAGTAGAAATAAACCTAGCCTACCACCTCCTATTTGCTCTTTTACGTAGATATGTAAGAATACATACAAATAAAGAAAAAGCAGAAGAGGCTGGATTATAAAAGAAATTGTTGTTGCAACCAGTCAGAGCCAGAAGAAAGCTTCTATCAAGTGAATTTTAACCTTGCACACGCTTTCATTTATAATTATTATTAATAGCTATTACTATCATTAATTTATTTAGTGAGCTGTGCGTACACGTTGTCTTGACAAGAGTCAATGGAATAAGCAATCTCTTCCCCCTCCAAATCCAATAGTCTAAAAGTGACAGAATGCTAACTAGATCTAGGGCAAGCTGATAAAATCGTTACAGCCCGAACATGGTGTAGTACGGAGGAGACTTTTACGAAGATTTCCAAAGGAAGAAACTGCAGGATGCTGACAGACATTAATAGGAAAGCTGCTGCAGGCATATCAGCTGGCTGGAGGCACGCAAACTGGAGTGAGCAGGGGAGATGAGGCAGGGGTGGGCAGGGTTCAAGGTAGGCATCGGGAGGAGCAGAGCTTGTCCCTGCCTCACTGGTGAGTCGGGGCAGTGCCCCAGCCTCGCAGACTCACGCTCAGAGCCAAGCAGGTGGTTTTTACAGTGTGGTGGATTCAGCCTGCTCACAAAGACTGCCATCCAAGAGGGACACTGCCTCTGAAGAAGGTGCAATTTGGCCTCATCCTTTGGCAGAGAGGAAAAGGGAGAGGATGAAAAAATGGTGATGGGTAATCCACAGCACCATTAATGCCAGGTTGCAGAAGGAGCCACTTGCTTGCCATCGCCATAGTGGTATACGAGAAGTGCAGTGAGGAGGTCTCTCAGGTCCCCACTGTGCACCAGCAAATCAGGTTGAGAGCTGTCCCTAAGGCTCTGCAGACAGCACTCACCTCCACCATTCTCTATTTGCCATGCAATCCAAATTGGTTCAGCTACCCTTGTATTCCCCCCCCCCCCCCCCGCCTCCTGTTGTTTTTGCCAGTTCTCAAAGGGTTTTAATCCTCCACTTTGCTTTGAGTCGAGGCCTGTATTGTTTTGGCCAACTAGAGCTATAAATGTGCACACTGGGATGAACATTGCCTCCTTACATTATTTTCTGACAGTCTTTTTTCCAATGAGGAACATATTGAGTCAGATTGTGCAATAGCCAACCATAAACCAAACCAAAAATCCCAAAGAAAAAACATCTCTCTGCTGTTCTTTTCTCCATTCCTCAGAGATGAGTGAGCTTGTAAAAACCTGAGCTGTGGTAAAGGAGGCCGTATCTCCAACACATATGACTTGCACCACCTGAAGTTGTGGCCATCTTACTCCACGAGTCCATGTCTGAGCCTTTTTGTGTAAAGCAGGAGAGCTGGAGCCTGCAGCTATTCACAATGTTGAATATGAAGAAAAAATTCTAACTATACCAGTGTTACAAACGATGGAATATTTCCTTTCCAGATTTTGGAAACATCCATTTGGACTTGGGAAAAGGACAGTGCCTGTCCTTTTTTGTTTCTGATGGTGCTGGGGTCAGGAGAGCACTGGAGAGAGATGAATTCCCTGACCCTCTTCTGTGGAATCTTAATAACGTGTTAAGTTATTGTGCAGTGGAGGAATGCAATTAGCACAGCAGCCAAATCCTCCTCCAGCAGGTCATTACTGCATTAGTAAATGGAGGCTGTTAAGGCACACAGCATCCCTAAACATACCAGAGGGGCTGCTGGCCCAACAGGACCCACGATTGATGAGAAAACTCCCACTGCTCTCTCCCCTTTTTTATCCACTTTTCATTATTGCTTTTCTGATCAAGCATGCGACCACATCCTCCCCCATCCTCCCCCGTACCCTGTTCCTGAGACACACTCCCAGGAGGCCTCTGTGGAAAACCAAATCACAACCCACCAAGAGGTGTCTGTAATATATGCAAAAGTGACTTCCAGCCGGGAAGAGCTTAGCACAGCCGGCGGGAAGCTGCTCCAGCCAAGCCGAGCAGGCAGAGCAGAGACTCCGAGGTGTGCTCTCCAGTGAGATGTGGAAGCAGAGCAAGGTTGTGTGTACCAATTCCAGACAAGGAGAGAGACGATGCCATCCCGGCCCTGGGTGCTAACTTACTCACTGTTTTGTCCTGCTGTATTATAGGGAAATTTCTATCACATCTTGAGGTGCAGGTTACCAGCAGTCAGCTTCTCAGGCTCAGTGGGAGTGGTTTCTCCACTGAAGTCACTGGACATAAACTGGCCCCGTGGTTTCCCAGGTCTGACAAATGTCACCTTCCTTTGTGTTGCTCCCGCAGTCTCCCGAATTAGCCTAAGCAGTTCCAGAGCAGCCTGCTGAACCCTGCAGATTGTATAACAAATGACATTTGTTTTTACATGTTTTAAGTAGCTCTGAACATTTTGAAACTGCTCTGATTAGAATAAATGCAAGTTGGCATCTTTTTTCCCATGATAAGATGTAACAGCCTGAGGTTAGTCATAAGGGTAATGAGAGAACCAGCATCTTGCTTATGGTAAAGACCTCCAGCACAGCTTGGTCAGAACATCACCAGGCCCTGATAACCAATGATACATCTTAAATCCATACACCATGTTTAGATATTGTGGCTCCTGAACCATTATACAAAGTGGGCTCTACGCATAATGAATAAATCTTTCTCCCCACTAAAGTGTTGAAGATTAGAGTCATTCCAGCAAGCTTCAGGTTGCCATTGAAACCAACTACGTGAGCTCTTCAAGGAGATGCGGTAGGTGAAAGCCACTGCTAGTATGTCCTTATTTCACTGAGAAGCTGAGAGCTGACTCTGGCAGAGATCCGACTCCTTTGATGAGATACAACTCAGTGCAACAACTTCTCAAAAGGCAAATCAAATCACAAGGACAGAGTAAAAAGTAGGTTTTCTAGATTATGGCGTTCTTAACCCATCTACGTCTTCAAACAAGCACAGGTATGGCTAGTAGTCACTGTCCAGCTGAGACCCCTGCAAAGCAAATGCTCCAGATTTGTTAGTGCGTATGCCCAGCAAATGGCAACGTCTGCAGCAGCAACGTGGTTGTATTCCACAGAGCCAGGAACCTGTGAATTAGAGACCAGAGAATGTGCTTATAAATAAATAAATAGAATATATTTTTAAACATATAAAATAATGTTTGGGTTTTTTTTACCAGAGTACTGTTTCCAACTTTTCAGCGTTAGAGACCATGTTTATATTGCTATGCTAATTATTCCTCATAGAGAGTTTAAAAATTTTATGTTCATTATTAATAGCTTTATGAGGTTTTCCCCTTCCTGTTTGGTGCTATCTATAGTGCTTGGGTAATACATAATTAATGTTAACTGCTTGTTCTGTGGCCCCCATGCCAGTTTACATTAAGATATTTTTCTGTGTCTTTCGTCTCTGGCTGTTGGAAATTGGTGTTCAATGGGAATGAAATACCCAGATTACTTTGTAAGGCCTTTCCAGGCCTCTCATCTCTGACTGATGCGATGCTGGTGGATTAAATCCCTAACTTCCCTCCTTTTGCAGACTTGGGTTAAAAAACATGCTTAGCCTTGGCAAGTTTGGTAAATTCTCTTTGAGCCAGGTGTCATCTGCAAACTATTGATAATGCAGCCAGCGTGGTTAGAGGTGTGATTCTTCAGTGGTGTTTTCATACCCCAACAGACCTAGGTAAATGCAAGTATACCATCAGAATCTCCCCCAAACTCGCCTTTCCTAATAAAATGTATTTCTTCTGGGAACCTGTCATAAACCAGAGTAGCAAAACTCACAGTAGAAGCTATGTCTACATGTCCGGACAAACAATTCCCTTTAAAGTAGACTTAACCTTCCAGGTCGAGTGGATTATCTTATAATAGCCACCTGCTCAGATTAATTGGCACTCTCAGTTTAAGTCGCTAGAGCAATAGGGCAGGGATGCATGTGTGGTTGTAGTGATAGCGACGGAGGGAAGTTTCAGGTGAGGACAGAAATGCTTTGATCCAGCCGTCTGTATCAGTGAACCTGCTCCCTGCTTGTCAGGCCAAGCTTTGCCTCTTTGCACAACATGGGATTGCAACCTTTATCTGCTGGATGCATCTCCCAGAGGTGTAAACACCCAGCGCTCCAGAAAGAGCAAGGTCTGCTGCTTAGTGAAGAATATTGGCAGAAAGGAAATACAGAGAGGGAAAACCCAGCCCGGACAGTCTGTGAAATGGAGGCTCTCCCATCCTCACTCTTAAGCCCTGGGAAATTGTACATCTCCCCTCTGTGTTGACGCAAGGTGATCACAGAAACGAACTCTGGAACCAACTTTTCAGGGAGGCGTTTCCAAGGCAGCAGCTTCTTTCCCCTGTCAAACCACCAAGGTTACCGATAAAACTTAGGGCTGCTCGTATCCTGATGTCTGAAGTGCCATAGACTTGCGACAGGCTAATAGACCGAGATGGCACCATCTTCCTTTGTGTTAAACCAGTTATTAAACAGGAGACGTTCATGATGGAGCAACTGTGTGGTAATGGGAGATCTGAATATTAGCAGCTTCAAATCACTTCCACCTACTGCTTCTTGGTGAGGCATCAAGATGAAATAAGACCTGTTTTTGTAAACTTAAGCTTATTGGGACAAAATTCTACATTGTCTGTAGCCCCGAAGGAAGAGAAGATGGAGGAGTCTGTATCCAGAACAAGGCCAGACTCCATTTCTGCAAACTGAAGGGCTCTGGACTTTCTACTGTGAACTCATGAGCTGAGACCTCTGTCTTATGTGCAAGAGCAAGGTTCACTGTAGAATGAAGTAGCATAATCTAACATTATATCTGTAAAACAGTATATAGAGCTTGATTTGGTTACACCGCAAAGGATTTTTAAAGTTCTAATCGTATCTCTGTCATTTCTTTCAGTGATATGCTCTTGCTTTTGTGCAACAATAGCAGGCTATTGTGCCACTTCTGATGCCCAGCAAGTGTTGCAAACATACTTTGCAGGTTCTCTTGCACTAGGAAAATGGATTTTGGAGGATCTTGCAACTTTATTCATCTGGGAAACAACAATAAAAGCATATTTTGTCTCCTTTCAACCCCCAAGTAGAAGAAAAAAATCATGACAACATTCCCAGGTGCTGTGCAGAGGGCTAAAATCCTACTTTTTTAACAATTAAATGTTAGGAAACCAATGGGACTGGAGCTTGTTTTATTTTAGATTACCAGCCATCTTTTTTCAAAGCTGTTTGGCTTTGCAGATATAAACTCAGCTCTGGGTGATGCAAGAGAAACTCTTCCCCTTTCTTGGTGCCACATTCCAGCCTCCTGCTCCATGGGAATAAGCAAAGCCCTCACAGTTTTCTGTGCCTTCTTTCCTTGTTTCTCTCTTTTACTGTCCAGGTCATGTTTGCTCAATTTGTGACACAACAAGTATTTCCACTTCTTACCCTGCAGGGTCAAGTGAGCTCATAGAAAAATCGGTCTGTCTCCGTGCATCACCATGAAGAGTGCCCATCAGGCCCAAATCAGAGCCTATTTTCTGCTGCCGATCCATAGGTGACGGCGTATAAGGGAGACAGGGGTTAATCCATGGGGTTGAGAGCGTATCACTGCATGTTTTAACTAGCAAAGGGGAGCACCGATCGCTGGGAAGCTGGTGAGTCAGCAGGCGAATGTCTGTGTTTGTCTAGGTAGGTGTGTGCGAGAGAAGAGAGGCATACCCAGCCGTACACGCTGTGTTGCTCGGGACCAGATTTATCGGGCTGCAAGTGGATGCAGCTCCCACTGAAATCAAGGAAAAATTATTCACTCCTCCTGGCCAAGTGCGCTTCTGTCGAGCGCTGTCTTGCCTTGTGCTGAGGACGCTTCTGGGCCTCTGTCAGGATGCATCATGGCAAATTTGCACAGGGAATGGGACATTTCTGTTTTTCAAAGGATAATTTTATATATGTAACATCTAATTCTGTCACTTGCAGCTGATCTCTGCCTGCTGGCCTCCCTGTGAGAACTTGAATTCTTCCAAAGCCCCTTAAAATCTGGATGGATGAAACTCCAAGAGTTTCATTTCATGACCATCTTTGCTTTTGTTTCTTGCTGGAATGAAAGACCTTTTCCACATCTCCTAGAAAAAAAAACCGCACATACTCTGATCTATCTGTAACCCAGGAGATGCGGAAGTTGCAGGTTTAGGTACCTTTAGTTCATGTCTTCTTTTTTTTTCCTGCCGCAGTATGACTACCCCAGGTGGAGCTTCTGGAAGTAAAATTTTGTTTAATGATGCCATCACACATGCCAGTTTCACTCATATCTAGTGTGGTATCATCCAAACTTGTTCCACTTGCTTTTTTGCCCTGTCCATCAGGGAGAACAATACCACCCTTAGCCAGACTATTAAGGGATTTGCATGCCATTTCACTCATTTTAGGAAAGAATCTGGTTCCTTTGATGCACCCATTGAATTTTCAGTCTTGGGGTCGATAGATGAAGCATGGCACAAAGAACAGCTCATACATATGACTGTAAAGGAAACATAAATCTGTCATCAAATGTGCTTCTATGCTCTCTTTCCTTCCCGACTGTGGTATTCAAACACTTCATAAATGTTATTCCGTGTCCTTCCATCACACCTCTCAGTCAAGGCAGCTACTATTCTCATTTTAGAGGTAGGAAATTGGGATACAGGAATATTATGTCACTTCAGGGTCACTCAAGAGATGTTTCTTAGAATGGTGAACTGAACCTTGGCTTCCTCAGCTCCCACACTCTTGTCCTTCCCCTCTGGAAATACAAGTAAACACATGTTTTTAAAAGTGAGGCACTGACAAAACATGTAAGAAGCTCCCTTCCCAGTAAGAATAAGCGATGGAGCAGGCATCGCTCAGCCTCGTAGAATGTGTGAGGAGCCTGACTCTGTGGCAGATAAGCCCAGCCTATCTCGGAGATGGCAATTACCTGGGTGGCACCAGTGGGTGCTGGAAGAGGCTGAGCCCGTGGGTGGGGTGTGGCTTTCCTAGAACGTGCTGGCTGGATGGGGGAAACCAGCCATGCCCTGCGGCGCAGATGCTTACTGAAGCGCTGTATTTCAGGGAGGTGTCAGAGACAGACTCGCAGCCTGTTCCTCCCAGAACATGTCTGAGTCTGTCTCCTCCCGGAGCGGGGATATAAAAGGGCAGCTGCAGTAGGTGGCTGATTTTTAGCAGGAAACATGGTGCAAATCAGACCTTCTGGGGTTAAAAAAGGCACATTTGCTATGAGCAGAAGGGGGGGTTTTCCTGGCATGAGAACCTCCATACTGCAGCCCCCTCAGCTTGAGGATATGCCCTGCATTAATCTGCATGTTAGGTTTAACCCCGGCTCTCACAGATATAATTAACTACAAAGGAACTTCAGCTTTCCTGCAAAAGGCAATCCTCCCCCTCAAATTTCCAGCCACACTGTTGAGTTCCTAATGTCACTTTAGCCTCAAAACTTTGAAAGAAGAGAGTAAAGCATGTTCTTGTTTTTATTAGTTGTAATACATCTCTCAGTTTTCTGAAGCTTGCCTCATGCTGATTGAACTTATGGGGCTGGGGTCTTTTTGCTTCACAGTGGGGCAGAAAAATTGCTCATTGGGTCTTGAAAAGCAATTGCATCTTCAAGCACATGAGACTTCCTTTGAGGGGAGCTGTGGGGAGGGGTTAAAGAGGAAGAGAGTTTTTCTTCTCTTACTTGTTTTGGTTTGTGAGTCTCTCTTATCAACGTGCATCAGACCTGTGTTTATTGAATCCCCACCAGTCGCTGAGATCTATGGCATGATTAACAAGAGATGCACACAGGGAGTGGAGAGGGTGGCTTAGGAAAGGGGAGGTGCCTGGGGCAAGGATGTAATGATTTTCTCATCCTTTGCATGGAAGGAACGCACACATTGAGTGTTTATACAGCATCCAGCACTGTGAAGCCCCAGTGTGGCGAGAGCCTTCTGACTAATGTATTCGGAGTGATAAAAGTGACTGCTATCTGCTAATGAGGGTGGTGGGAATGAAAGATGAATCCTTGGTTTCATCATTTTCCAGGAATACAGTTCCTTCTGGCTACCCAGAGGTTCATCTACCATCCAGCTGCTGTGCAGGCTGCGACTGAGCTTGCAATTAAGAGAGGGGAGAAAAGCAGTTCTTCAACACCTTGATAATGTAAAAATAGTATATTTGGGTACATGGTACATTTGTCTTCAGATATACTGGCCTTATAGTGATGCTTTCTGAAAAAAAATACCAATACAGCTTTCTGTGAATATAATATAGGGGCAGGAAAATCAGAGCTTTCAAAGATCAGCAGAGACCAATAATAAAACTCAGTCAAAACTTCGTCTGGAGACGGAGCCTTACACCAGAGCTGGGAAAATAGGTCTTACTAATGCTCTGTCATGATAGCAACTCTTCAGGAGTCTTTTCTTCTGGGTCATCTCTCAGTCCTCCTTTGATTCATATCTGTGGCAAAATATGGCCTTGAAGTTGCCAAGATTTGGGACTATAAAATTTAACAGAAAATTATTTGCTAGAAGAATTATGTTTTACAGAGGAGAACAAAGAAGAATCGACCTGTGAAATGCTATGTTGCCTCTAAATGTGAAAGAAGAATCAAAGCCCTGGCGTAAAACAAAAGGATCCATCTAAAAAAAAAAAAAACAAAAACACCATAATTAAGAGTCTGAGTGTATCAGCAATCAGCTGATGCCACCCAAGTGTTCAGTGAGGTACTTAGGCACCTGTGAAGAATCAGTCATTATGTGTCAGAACATTACGTAATAATTTTAATGTTGTATAAAAATATCTCAGCAGTTGTGTAATGTGCAGGAATTAATGACAACACCCATTTGTGTTTGAAAAACTGGGAGACAGAGCAACTTTCTGCTTTGTTTTAAATTTAAACCAAAGGAGCAAAAATTGCAGATATAATGAATGGTCCTGTTATCAAATCATGTATATGTAGGTGTTGTGATTATATTTTCTCTTGTAAGCAGCTGACACCCATCATGACCAAAAAGAAGATGCTGGGCTACAAGTTTTCCAACAAAGAAGCTCACAAACTGTGCTATATTGTCCCCAGAGGTGACTGGTCTTTGATCTTGGCTCCTTCCTCTGTTCTCTTGGAGATTAAGGTCCATCAAAACGTCCAGATGTATTGCTCGCTTTGGTGCAGTGATGGAGAAGTGAAACAGTCTGCATGGTGCAAGATGGAAAGGGGAAGGTCCACGGATACCTAAAAGCAAGACCATGGAAGCTATGGCAGAACTGGGGTTTTGTGACACGAGTTGATAAGTAAGCACAAACTTTATTTCCAGATGCTTTATTAAAGAGAAAGGAAGATTTGTTTACATTGTTTAGATACAAAATCTTGCTGTGAAGACAAACTAGATTTTGACAGAAATGGCCTTTCTTTCTTTTTTTTAAAAAAAAAAAAAAAAAAAAAAAAAAGAAGAAATTAATTTCAAACAGAATTTTGTGGAAAAGAAGAACTGACCAGTTTGGGAATCCTAGGTGCTTTCTGATTTCTTTTATCTCCTCTGAGTGCTAAAAGATTAGCTTTGTATTTAAATAATTAAAGAGTAACGCAAATACACAAATCTTTCAGTAAGGAGATGCAAAGCCACAGTGTCACAGAACAGCTGCTATTTTTTGTATCAAGAGGCTGCCTTAAATTAGAAAGCCAGTGGTAGACAATTTTGTCATTGCCTTTTCACAAGTGAACTGTGCCTCACCTCTAGCGCGACACTATTATTTCCCACATATTATTCCACTTTCTCAGCTCAATGAGCCATTACATAATAATCATATTTAGTCATTATACAATATTTTTCATCTCATGTTAATAGCTAAAAAAGCGAAAACAGAATTTGAGGCTAACATTTTCCAGAGAGACTTCTCATTCTGGAAACTTCAGGTTTCTAACTTGAGGGAACCTTGGACTGATTTTCTGAAGACGTGAGCACCTACAGCCCTATGTTCACCACATTTTCCAGTCATGAATTGTCAGATGTGTTTTCTTAATTTGAAAAGCTCTTGGCCTGATCTTTAGAAACTGCTGAATACTCAAACTCTGGGAAAACTGGGTTCTGCTAAAGCCTTTGAACTTCTCTTACCAACAGTTGGTTTTCAAAGTCTTGGCAATGGACTTCAACTTAAGTTATTGAAATCTCCAACAGAAACAGCATGGCTTCAGATATCTGATGAGAGACTTCTTTTGTCTGGAGTTGGCATATGATCCATTACTTTTGCTCTTTTCAGTACTTGCATCCAAAACATCAATTCTTTATTTTTTTTTTATTAATGAGGTAATCTTCCCAGGACCCAACTGGCCAGTACTTCCCAAGTCCCACTGTATCTTTATTCTTGGTGGAATATCTACCAGGCCTACAATCAACCAGCTCTACAACTGGACTTCTTTCCACTCTTTGTGGTATTGCACTAGACAATGTGGGCAACATATTTCAGGAACATCAAGAACTCTCTCCCAAATATGTCACAGGAAACCTGACAATACTTGAACGGGAAGATGCAAATAAGATCACTGTGGTTCCCTCAGGGGAGCTGGGATATCATATGCTTAGTTATAGCAAGATTAAAATGATCCTTCCTAGAGATATGGAAGGCACTTGAGAGAGTTTTCAAGAAACCCTCTCTTTTTTTTTTTTTTCATTTCAATACAGTTCTTAAAGAAAAAGAGACTGCAAAGACTCCATTGTGTGACATTTTTTTAACCCTTCTTATCAACTGCAGCTCCACATTTTTTAATTTTACTGGACAAAGGATGATATACTGAGACAAAAGTTCTGCAAACTCCTCCAGAGGCATGGAAATCAAATATATTTTGCTTGCTCACAATAAAACTTCAGTAACTAGAACATAGATGTTGATTTACAGAGACTCAACTTTCATCAGCTGGTTACCAAAACCTGAAACTTTCTGAGGCCGTTGGCACTCCCTTTCTCTGCAAAAAAACTACAACAAAATGCTTTCATTCAAGACAACGAGCCGAAGGACACGTGCCGGATAAGTGAGACCAGCCGCCTCATAGACTCCTTTTCATACAGTTTGCAAGCTCTGCATCCTGGAATAAAACACATTTTCTGGGCAGAGCCCAACTCTTTCTTCATGGAAGAAGGTATTTTAGATTACTTTCCCCTTCCTCTTCTAGCTCCTCATTTCAGCTATGTATACACAGGTATCTGCTTTTATATGTACTTCTAGATGACCTTTTGTGTTTTGCCTCAATTAAGCGTCACTTCTCAAACTAGAGGAAACCATTACATACTTTCCACTTTGCCTCAGCACCTGCAAAGCCTTCTGATATAATCCAGTGTAACTGGGCCTCTGCAGGAGAATTTGGTGCTCAAGAAGAATATGTTTCCTGTTCACTGAAGAGGTAAAAATGGAATCACCATTCTGACTCATTCAAGTAGCAAACTCCTCTGAAGATCACATGCCTGCCGAGCCAATGTTATTTTTGGCAGCTCTTCATGGAAAGCTATGGGTTTTGTTTTGCCACATCTGTTCTCTCAAGTATATTTTGCTTTAGATGAGCCTGATCCACCTTGTGCATTTTCCTTCTTTTTTTTTTTTTTT